>PVKE010005074.1:0-11784 GCA_004027555.1 Craseonycteris thonglongyai | reverse complement strand
CCAAGCTAGTATAATTTTAATCAAAATATAAGCAGACACTTTTTAAAGAATTGACAAGCTGATTAATTTACATAGAAATGCAAATGAACTTGAATAGCCAAACAACTTTGAAAACATTAAATAAGGTTTGAAGACTATACTACCTGATTTTAAGAAGTATAAGGCTATGGTAAACAAAACATTTTGGTACTAATGTAAAGATAGACTAATAGACCAATGGAACTGTACAGAAAACTAAAGCATAGACCCACAAATATATAGCCACTTGATGTTTGACAAATGTTATATGGGTGGGGAAATAATAAACTTTTCAACAAATGATTCTAGAATATATGGTTATGCATATACAAAAATAAATGAATCTTAATTCTGTTCTCATACCATATACAGAAACGTAATTCACAACATATTATAAACCTAAATATAACATCTAAAATTCTGAAACCTTGAACAAAACAGGAGAAAATCATTAATGACCTTGGACAAGGCAAACATTTTTTTAAATATGACATCAAAAGCAATAACTATATTAAAAAACCAATAAGTAGACTTTATCAAATACTGTAAAATACTGTTGAAAAGACAACATAACAACAACAAAAATTAAGCCACCAAATGGGAGGAAATATTTGTGAAACATGTATCTGATGAAGGAATGTACAGATAGAATATATAAATAACTCTTATCCTTTCAGTAATAAAAAGATACATAATCAAATTTTAAAATATTTGGGCAAAATATTTTAATACAGATACCACCAGAGAAGATATATATTTGGCAGAAAGAATATTAAAAGATGTTCAACATCACTGATTATAGGAAAATGTACATTAAAATCATATAGAGGGAAAGCTGGGATGGCTGAGCAGGTTATGTGCTCTCTTTGAAGCCCTGGGGACCAAGGATCAAATCCTGGCCCTGGCCCATGCGGACCCACATGCTAAAGTGGGGTGTGTCCCCAGTTCAGTTCTTTCTGGGACCTATGTGGGAGGCTCCTGGCCCAGTTCCTGCCCTGCACAGCCCTGTGCCCACCTGTGGAGTGAAACTATATGGAAAACTAATGTCAACTATGGAGACTGCTCTGGGCCCTTCCCCTTCTCTCTGTCTCTCTCTGTCTCTGTTTCTCTCTGTCAAAAATCAATAAAAATAAATCTTAAAAAAAAAAAAAGAAAAAAAAAATCATAGAGATACTACATAAACAATAGAATGGCTAAAATTATTGACTGACCATGCCAAGAGCAGGCAGGAATTTGGAGAAACTAAAAGCTCTCATACAAACTACTTTCAAAAATGAAAAATAGTACACCAGTTTGGAAAAATAATTGTTTGGTGGTTTTCTTACATAGTTAAGGATCTACCTACTCTATGACCCAGCCATACATATCACTCAAGACACTTACCCAAAAGTAATGAAAATAACCACTAATAAAAAGACTTTTATACAAATTTTGCTACAGTTTTATTTGTAGTAGTCAAAAACTGTAAATAACACACATCTGTAACAACAAAAGAGTACATAAAAATATGTAATAATTAGACATTGAAATATTACTCAGCAATAAAATAAGATTGAATCTTTGTCATTGATCATTCCCCAAATACTTATTCTGTATAAAAGAAGTCAGGCTAAGGAAGTCCTATTCTAGTAACACATTTATATAAAATTCTAGAAAAAAAAAAAGAAATACACTACAGTGGCAGAAAGCAATTCAGTTATTATCTGGGGGTGGTGCTGGGGAGGAGCAGGAAGGAGAAATTTTCAATGTGCATAAGAAAACTTTTGGTATTAACATATATTCATTATCCTGATTGTATTAATGTCCATATTTATAAAATAATACACTTTTATATGTACAGTTTATTGTATGTAATTTATACCTCAATAATGATGTAAAAACATTTGTCTTAAAGTTTTTACACAAATTGTCTTAACTACTAGGCATATAAGAAAGTATAATATAATAATATCCACTGCTGAAACTTCCTTGTTAAGTTCTATAAAGATTCTGAAATTTCCTCCTACTTATGTTTTTTTGTCATTATTGTTGTTTATTGCTTTTTTGGTTTGTTTTGCTTTAAAGAATGAGATACAGGTGGTTAGATTAAATGTCCTTTATCTGTTATTTATTTAAAATTTTATAGTTGGAATTAACTATTTGGGCAAGAGTATATCATGACTTTGAACACCCCTGGGTATGTAGACATGAGTTTAAATCAAATAAATTGAACAATTAATTTTTTTATTTTATTATGCTGCTCATTTAACTTGATTTTGTACTTGAATAAAAGCCTTTCAAAGAACAAATCTGAGTCTTCTTGTGCATCTATAATTGGTGAGAACAAGATGACAGAACATATCACCTCTCTTACCAGACGGTAGACGATCCATTTGGCATCTTGCCTGGAAAGCTGCAAACTCAATTAAATGCACATATGGCCCAAAGCAGTAAGCATTTATCTTTGCCAAGACTCATTCCTCTATGGCATTTCCAAGTCATGGCTCAGCCAGAAACCTTTCCCATGGTTAAATTGTGTTTTTTTACTTAATAATGACAGATTGTACAATGCTTTCTCTACTATAAAAGTAATAATAAAAACACATCAAATAAAACATCAGTACAACTTCTGCAAGTGTGCTTTTTCTATTGAGGTGCATTTTATTTAGAAAATCAGGTTTGGAGATATCTAGCCTTAGTGAGAGACAGTGGTAGAGTTAATAACGTTCCCAATATTCCCTGAAGCAGCCGCTTTCCTTTGAAATAATGAGCATATGGTTTCCTCACATTTTATTGATTTGATGCCCTTCAGCTAAAGAAATATTTCAGTAGAATGCAAACTTTCACAATTTCTGCATATTTCTCAAGCCCTCCATTTTCTTGGCTAAACAGACAGCTGATGAGCATGCAAATAAAGAAGCCAAAGGCAGAGTTCTGATTGTATAACCAAAGACAAAAGGGAAGATGGGACTAATGCAACATCTTTATTTCTGAAATACCTATGTAAGTATTTACTAGATTTAGAAAACAAAGTGGGATGGACTAAAGTAAGTTAATGATATAAAGAGGTCCCATGTCTTGCATAGATGCAAGAGTTGTCAGGGTCTGAGCCAATAATGTATACACACTAGAAGGAAGAAAGCAACCATAAATATCTAGCAAAGTATGACCAGAACTGATTCAAGTACTTACTATCAAAATTATGTAAGCACTCATAAAAGGTTGGGCTGAGATTCTATTAGATGGATGCAAGCATAAGTCCATTAGAAAACATATACAAGCCCAAAAGGATGGGAAAAGGTTAGGTATAAGATGTAAAAAGCAGTAACATTCTAATCAGCCTGATATTGGGGGTGGGGGGCGAGAGCAGACGGTGAGTGGAGATAAAATTTGGTCAGCATCACAGGCAACAGACAGTTAATTTCTAAAAGAGGTGAAAGTATTTGATATTTACTGAACAAATATGTGTTATACCGTCTTACCCTAACAATGGTTCTTTTTAGAAAAGCCTATCCTTTCCAAATTATATAGTATGGAACAAAGTTATTCTTTTGGTTAGAATTTCTCTCAGTCTGCTATAGTGGGGGAATGGTACTTCTTCATAATGGACTCTGGCTGATATACTCTACTGATAGATTATTGGTTTAAGATATTGATTATTTAGCCCATTCTCAGAGAACAGATTTAATAGACATGGGGTTGGCTAAGATGTGCACTTTCATGTGCTCTTCAAAAATCTCTGGACTTAATAAGACGTTTCAAGGTCTTTCCATGTTGTCACAAATTGCCTTATTTCATCTTATTGCTGAGTAGTATTCCATTGTATAAATGTACCACAGCTTTATTACCCAGTCATCTATCAAAGGACAATTTGGTTGTTTCCACAACCTGGCAGCCATAAACAGTGCTGCAATGAACACTGGGGTACATATATCTTTGTGGATTAAGGTTTTCAGGTTTCTTGGGTAGATACCCAGGAGGGGGATTTCTGGGTCATATGGTAATTCCATTCGTAATTTTTTGAGTAATCTCCACACTGCCTTCCACAGTGGTTGTACCAATTTACATTCCCACCAGCAGTGTATGAGGGTTCCTTTTTGTCCACAGCCTCTCCAGCACTTGTTATTCCTTGTCATGTTGATTCTAGCCATTCTGACAGGTGTGAGGTCATATTTCATTGTGGTTGTAATTTGCATTTTTCTAACTGCTAGTGATGTTGAGCATTTTTTCATGTATCTGTTGGCTGTTTGTATGTCTTCAGGGGAGAAGTGTCTGTTTAGGTCTTCTGCCCATTTTTTAATTGGGTCATTTGTTTTTTTGTTGTTGAGTTGTATGAGTTCTTTACATATTTTAGATATTAGTCCCGTATCAGAGGCAATGTATAGACAATGTAATGCAGAATTGCACACCTGGAAACAATGTAATTGTTATCAATCAATGTCACCCAATTAAAATTAAAAAAAATAAAAAAGAAATCTCTGGACTAACAATCTTTCCCTTCTGATTCTTTTCTTTTTCCCTATGCTTGAGAGAGAGAGAGAGAGAGAGAGAGAGAGAGAGAGAGAGAGAGAAGGGCAGGGGAAGAGCAGTCTCCATAGTTGTACATCATCAGTTTTTTGACATGGTTTTGTTCCACACAGGTGGTCAGGGTCTGCACAAGGCACAAACAGGACCAAGGGGCCTCCCACATATGGAAAGCTCATCTCAGAGAGAACCAATGGGGGCCTCCCACATGGGAAGCACACCCCCGTTCAGCATGTGTGTCTGTGTAGGCCGGGACTCAACCCTCAGACCCCAGAGCTGCAAAGCAGGTGCTTAACCCGACTGAGCCATTCCTGTTTCTCCCCTTTCTGGTTTTCACTGACTGTGGTCCTCGAGGCTCTGAGTTCTGTAGGAGGCTGCCTGTGATTCTGATTTTGATTAATTACCAAAAAAGAGCTACTTCCACATACCTTTTGCAAGAATAAGCAAAGGGTTCAGCCTAATTTATTTGTTTATGAGGCATAACAATAAATGAAAATTGTAGGAATGTGTTTTAATACAGAGCTAAAGAGGGCATTGTTACAGTTATGATGTTCTTCAGACATTGTCTTTTATTAGTCACAGTTAATCAGGTGTCTTTGCAAGAAATTTCTCTGTCTTTTTTTGGCACACCAAGGCATTCTGTGAATCTCCAAGAGGAATGATTACAGTCTAGCACTTCTGAAACAATTTGACCACAGGAATCTCTTTAGGAAGAGGGAATATTGATTTATATTCTTTCAGAGTTAATGTTCAATAAAATACAGTACAGAAAACACTAGTTTACTGACTTAAACCATCATTCTTTTTTTTCCTAACAGAAAGAGAGAGAGAGAGAGAGAGAGAGAAAGGGGGAGGATCCAGATAAGTCTCTATAGTTGTACATCATTAGTTTTTTATATAGTTTTATTCCACAGGTAGGCACAGGGCTGCGCAGGACAGGGACTGGGCTCGGCATTCATTTTTATAAAGATATAGCAATAGTGAAGAAAAGATTGCTCAAGAATGCATGCCTGGACAGTATTGCTAACTTACAGTAGGAACTGGACACATGAAGTTGTCAAGTTGAACTAGACCAGCTATGGCTAAGAGGAACCATGAGTAAAGTTTCTAAACCATGCTACTATATACCACTGTGTTAGGGAATGATTGAGCTGTAGCTGAATAAAAATTAATGGTTGGTAATGGCCCATCTGAGAAACAAAGGTAACAACCAAGGTATTTAAACTGCCTAGAAAGAGCTGAGCAAATAGGGCTGGATTGTAAATGGAAGAAGTCATTAAAGAAAAAGAGCTATTATATAAGATGGGGCAAAAAATAGTAAGGTGTATAGAGGCAGTGAATTCTAGAAACAAAAAAATATTAAAAAGTATGTGTGGCCTGAGTTCATTATTGTCATAGAATTATTAATAATATGATAAAGTTTCTTAGGTCAGACATTATAGTCCTAGGTAATGTATTTTTAGTGTATCTGTCTTTTATTTAATTTCTTTGAGCTAATTTCTTCCTCAGCTCTTTAATGGAAACACTTGTAGACTTTTTAAATTATAGACTACCATTTATTGAGTGCTTATGGTACTCTAAATCCATGTTAATTACTTTTCTATATGATATATTATAAAATATCACTTATAATAATTTTCATATATAATCTTTACAACATAATAGATTAGATAATTTATTAGATAATAGGTCATCTGATGCAGTGTTCACAGTATGGTTTATAAAGTGAAAGGAAAGCAACTTGTTCAAGGATAGCTCCTCTAAGCTAGGAAAGTGAAAGAGACTTAAGATCACTTATCTATGATGATTTCATTTAGTTATTATTGTTTTTATTTTTAGGTTTTGTTTCTACAATTTGAGACACATAGGTTTAGTTATTTTACCTTCAATTATATCATTGTCCCTTATTCTCTTAAAACGTAAAAATAAATTATTATAGTGACAAAAAATGTTTATCAAATAGTTTGTTCTTCTCTTAACCAATAATGATACCCACAATTTCTATACCTCACAAAATTAACTGATTATTAGTAATATAAGATAAATCAATTATGATACTGGCCTGAAAGGAGAGATATTGGGCAATGAACTGTAACAAATATAACAACTTAATCTTCTACTTTTCTATGTTACAATTAAAAAGGGCCTTATACATCATGTGTGGGCATGAGTTAATAATTACTCTAAATACAAGATTTGGCCAAGGTTTAGTAAAATTTTCCTATAATACAAATGTCATCATCACTTCTTGAATTTGTATAGGTTGTTTAAATAGGTCATGTCCTCCTCTCCATAGTTCATGGAAGAAGAAGGTTAACTATTCGGTTAGAAAAACTTCTTTGATTATACCCCATGGTGGTTTAGCATTAATACATCATCCAGATCATGACCCAGATGTGTGGATCTTAAACACTTTAGATCAAAAGATTTTCTTGCCATTACAATTAAGAAAAACTATTGCTTTCATTGGCTTTTAAGTCTCAGAACTACATGAAGTCAACCTTATTTTCCCTGTTTTTCAAGTGAGAAGACTGAAAGAAAGAAACTTGCTCAAGTATCATAATCAAAGCAAGTCACTTGCAAAATTAAACTTTAAACCTAAAGCATTTGAAATACTGCTTTACCAATGACTAATTAATGCAAAGTGCATTTCTTGTTTTAAAAATCCTTCTCTTTTTAAAACAAAATATTGTAAATAAAAATCCACACTATAGTTTTTCAAAAACCAAATTTAGCTTATATTTATTAGTCTACAGATGACACTAGAAATTATAGTAAATAAATAAATTATTATATAAATATAGATAATTTGAAGGTATAAAGCAACTTTTCAGAATATTATAAAATGCTAATTATTTATATTCTATTCTATTCTACAGATGACTCTTGTTTTTTTCCAAATTTTTTTTTGAAGATTTAGAAAAGGGTGTACTTCCACAAATATTGCTTCAGAAAAAAAACAAAAAAACAACAAAAGAACAGAATGTAGTATTCATACTTTCTGTACTAATCTGTAATTGAGTTTACTCATTTAACATTAAACCAAGTGATTTAACATTAAACCAAATAGATCTCATTGTGAAAGGCAAATATCTTAGGTTTTCAGAATTTATAATCACCAAGAAAATCAAGACATACTTTAATCTTTCTATATTAATGTTTATAACACAAAATTTGTCAGATTTTAGTAAAGCAATTCAAGATTATAAGCAGAATAATTTCTCTTAGTGATATTCAAATGCAATAAGAGATAAAGGCATCATTTCTCTTTTGCAATATAATTTTTATATTATTATATATAACACATGCACATACATACATACATACATATTTGTAATGTTTGGGTACATATCTTTTACTTAACCAAGATATTTTATTTCTACAAATTTTCAGTCTCATAAATGCATGGTGAATTAATAAATGATAATCCAGTATAATTTATTAAAAATAATAATTATGAAATTATTCATCTTACTTTTTTCTTCATAAATTAATATAAACCATTTTGGTCCTTAAAACATCTAGTTTTATGTGCAACCCGCATCTTGAACAAACCAGTTCCATTCTGACTCTTGGGATATCACAAGACGATCCAAAAGAACATAATTTCGGTCACTTCTTATCTTTACTCACTATGATTCAGTCTTCCTAATACCTCTGGAAGCTGTCATGAGAGCTCACCTAGAACAATGACCATGTAAAACAAAAATATTTTAATAAATATTACCATCTTATTAATTATTGTTAGTAAAACAACAGTAATAGAATTAGAAAGTACTATGGTAAAAAAAAAAAAGTAGGGGAAGTGATAAGGAGATTAGAGTCAAATCTTGGGAAGGCTTGACAAGGAGAAACAAGAGGAGGCTATGATCCAATAAAAAACAAAGGAAAGAACGAACACCCATCATATCCTATTTTATTTTAAAAAGACATTGTCATATAACACAACCTGTTAGTTTGTTTTTTAATAAAAATTCTCCCTTTTACTGCTATATACCTATCTGAAAGGCAAAATCCAAAACACTGACAACATCAAGACTGGCAGGGATGTGGAGCAACAGTGACTCTCATTCATAACTGGTGAAAATGCTAAATACTGCCACTTGTATGACAGTTTGTCAGTACCTTACAAAACTGAACACACTCTTACATATGATCCAGTAATTGTGCTCTTCGATACTTAACCAAATCAACTGAAAACATATGATGCAATGCATGGGTGATGTGATATGGAATTGTACATCTGGAAACTATCTAATTGTTACCAATCAATGTCACCCCAATAAATTTAACAATAAAAACAAACAAACAAAAAAACAAAAAAAACCTATGATGACACAGAAACCTGCAAACAGATGTTTATAGCACCTTATTCATAATTAACAAAACTTGGAAGCAACCAAGTTGACCTACATTAGACAAATGGGTGAATAAAATGTGGTATACCCAAACAATGGAATAAAATTCAGCACTAAAAAGAAATAAGCTATCAAGCCATGAAAACATGAAGTAGGCTTAAGTGCACATTACTAAGTAAAAGAAGCCAATTTCAACTATATGACATTCTGGGAAAGGCAAAACATAAAGGTGATAGATATGTAGTATTTGACATTCTTTGTCTGACTTACTTCACTTAGCATAATGCCTTCAAGTTTATTCATGTTATTGTAAATGGTAAAATTTCCTTGTTTTTATGGCTGAATAATATTCTATTGTATACATATTGTAAAATCATTATTCATTCATCCATTGATTGACATTTAGGTTGTTTCCATCTCTTTTTTGATATGCATTATAAACATTATCAATTTAACGGTTCAGAGAAGTCCTATTAGAGAACTTTAGTCCTATTGTAGACTGTGGAAATCCTATAATAATATTTTTAGGTTATTAATTACCAAATAATTTTGAATTCACACTTTTTGTCATAAGCACATGTTTATGTTTTCAGTAAAATTTAGAAGATATTAGTAAAACAGAAGTCCATTTTTATACCTCCTAAAGTTTGGGTTTCAAAATATTCTTATTCTTCTAAATGACTTTAAAAATTTTCCAGGATTTATTGGAAACAAATATATAATTAATCGCTTTTATCTTGCATGTATTCTGAGAATATGCAAAAATTTTTTCTAAAGCAGCTGACCAATTTTTATAGAATCTATGAGCTTAGAGACTAATCAGAATTCTTTTCAGAGCTGTACAAAGGGCTTGCTATGAAAAAAATTAAGATTTCCCTCAGAACACAACTCTAGGTCTATTCTAGCATATACAATATGACAAAATAATTATAACCTAGAACACTATTAAGAATATTAGTTCATTTGAGTTATGTAATGTCCTATTGAACGTTATGTGTCCCTAAGTTATTAAATGCTTGATGTTTTATGTTGGATATTTAGATATGAGTCTATTAAATGGTAGGTATCTGCAAATGTGATTTTTGTATTTGGAGTAATAGATATACATTTGAGAGTTAGGATACTTATTTTTAGTATAAACATATACTATACATTTTTATATCATCCTGGGTAGGCCAACTAAAAATTACTCGTACATTAAAATGATAAATTGTAACATTACTGAAATAAGCATAAATAAATCAGTATTTTGGTCTATTTGCCATATTATAGTAACTACACAAGTATTTATTAACTTTACAGTGTGGTTTATTTAAGAAACTTATTAATATAGGAATGACACTTAACATACTAAAATCCTGGGGAGGAGAGTAGGGTGTCAAATATATGGTGATGAAATGAGAACTGTCTCTGGGTGGTGAACACATAATGCTACACATAGGCAATGTAATGTAGAACTGTACACCTGGAACCTTTGTAATTTTTACTAAAAATGTCATCCCAATAAAGTTAACAGTAAAAAATAGAAAAATAAAACAAAAATATACTATACTCCAAAATTTCAAATGTAGTAGTCCTGTTATTTAGAGACAAGAATAAATATTAAAGTCATACAAAAGATGTCCTGTATATTAAATAATTATTGTCTATTCTTATAAAAGCTCTTGAAAAAAAGTTAATGTGGTAAAAAGAAAAACAAAAACAAAAAACCCTCAAAACAAACAAACAAACAAACATAAATACATAGTTAAGACAGAAGAAGAAAAAGCTAAATAAAAGGATATTTAGGGGATGCCTGGATAGCTCAGCTGTTAGGCACTTGCCTTGCCATTGCAAGGTCCAGAGTTCAATTCCTATCCCCAGCCAACGCAACCCCATATGCTGAACTGTGGTGCAACTGGTAACTGCCAGGCTTGGTGGTGAAGGTTCTTACCTTCCGTGTGGGGAGCTCCCAGTTTGATTTCCGCCCAGCATGCACCACATCCATCTGTGTGTGTAACGAAACCATGTCTCAACTAATGATGTACAGCTATGGAGACTGCTCTGGGCTCTCTCTCTCTCTCTCTCTCTCTCTCTCTCTCTCTCTCTCTCTCTCTCTCTCTCTCTCTGTTTCTCCCTCTCTCTCTCTTCTTCTTTTGTAAAATAAAATAAAATCTTTTTTACAGAATATTCCAGATTTTTATATTCTTTCTATCTTTGTAAAAGTATCTAGTATACTACCTTATACAAATAAAAAAAGATATACAGTGGTACCTCAGTTCACGAACTTAATTCGTGAACTGACTCTGGTCGCGAACCGAATTGGTCGTGAACTGAGGCACAGTTTCCCATAGAGTTCAATGTAAATCCGGTTAATCCGTTCTGACCTTTTTTTTCGGTTTTTGAAGCACAAAAAATATGAAGCAAATTACAATACACATTAGTACAGTATAGTAATGTAGAAAGAGCACAACAAAAATAAAAAAAAGTCACTGAAAGTACTCACAGTGTACTTTTTTCTATGTCTCTTTCTCTCCACGATCTTCCTACAGGAAGTCACAACCATGTGACAGCCAGGAAATAGCATTAAAATGGCCGCGGCTCCTGTTCGTGAACCGAAGCCAAGTTCGTGAAACAGAAGTGTTTGTGAACTGAGGTACCACTGTATCTCCAATAGTTTCTCGGCCCTTAATAGTAGATATGTGAAATATGATAATCTAAAAATTAATATAGAAAAAAGTAAAATGGGGGAAGCCGGGATGGCTCAGTGGGTTAAGCGCTCACTTTGCAGCGCCGGGGACGAGGGATTGAATCCCGGCCCCGGCCCGTGCGGAACCATATGCTGAACTGGGAGCTCCCCCAGTTCGGTTCTCTCTCTCTCTCTCTCTCTCTCTCTCTCTCTCTCTCTCTCTCTCTCTCTCTCTCT
>PVKE010005073.1:0-60971 GCA_004027555.1 Craseonycteris thonglongyai | reverse complement strand
ATCTCGAAAACTTAATAAGTGATTTAAAAAATAAAAAATAGTTTTGAACATATATTTTACTTATCTACCCATACCTCGCTGGAATGCACCTTATACTGAAACACAGTGTATAAACATAGTATGCATTTCACACCCCTTCTTCCCCCTTAGACTATGCCTATGACAACAAGTCGATCGCGACACACTTTTAAGATAAAAATTAGATCTTATATACAGAAAAGTTGGCCACCCCCGCTATATGATATCACTTATTTATGGAATCTAAAAATGCTGAACACACAATGCAATATATGGGTGATGTATTAGAGAAATGCACACTTGAAACCTATATAATTTTACTAACCAATGTTATCCCAATAAACTTAATAAAGATTAAAAAAAGAAACTATGTATAAAAGAGGCTGAACGTGTAGAAACAGAGAGTGGATGGTGGTTACCAGGGGCTGGGGGTGGGGGAAGTGGGGAGATAATATTTAAGGGCACAGACTTGCAACTAGTAGATAAATAAGTCCTGGTGATCTAATACACAGTACAGTGATGATAGACAACAGTATTGTGTTATAAACAGCAATACTGTATTACTGATAAGACTTTAGAACTTAGTTATTTGCACTACAAAAAAGGAATAATGGGGGAGGCTGGATGGCCCAGCAGGTTGAGCACTCACTTTGCAGCCCCGGGGAGTGAGGATCGAGTCCCAGCCCCGGCCCATGAGGACTGATGTGCTGAACTGAGGTGTGTTTCCAATGCGGGAGGTCCCCAGTTCGGTTCTTGCCCCTCAGTTTGGCCCCTGGCTCAGGGGTGTGTGCCTCCCACGTGGAAGGCCCCTAGCCAGGTTCCTGCCCTGCGTGGCCCCTGCCAACCTGTGTGCAGCAACACCATGTGGAAAACTGATGATGTACAACTATGGAGACTGCTCTGGGCCCTCCCTCTTCTCTCTCTCTCTCTGTCTCTGTCAAAAATAATACAATAAATCTTTAAAAAAAAGGAATACTGCTTTTGGGGCTAGAAAAAATTTTAAGTTTTATACTACATTTTTCCTTTGGTTTTTCTTTTTTTCTTTTTTCAATTATGGTTGACATTCAATATTATTTTATATTAGTTTAAGATGTACAGAATAGTGACCAGACATTTATATAATTTATGAAGTGATCTCCTTTATTAGTCTAGTACCCACAAAAAATATAATTATGTGACACAACAGATGTGCTAGTGAATGCTATGGTGGAAATCATATTACAATATATAAATGTATCAAATCAACAGGTTGCAGACCTTAAACTCACACAATGTTATATGTCAATTATACTTCAACTAAACCCCCCCTCCCCCACTTATCAGTTTGTAAAGATGAACCAGTAATCCGTGTCTCTGACCCTGCCACAAGATCTTCTTACCACAACTAATCACTCATCTACATGTCAACACCAGTGAGTGGGAGCGAGGGAAAAATAATGTTTCTTTCATCTACTCAGTTGCCCAATTTACAAATTTCAGAGTTGTTGTTGATCCAGCCCCTGCTCAGCCATCATTCTAAATAATAAAATGAAATCTGGCTTCTGTGCCTAAAATATGCCAAGTGTGTGTCTACTCTTTCCAAGCAGTTATCAACTTTTACCCAAAATAATGTGGGAGCCTCCTAACTGGTCTCACTGGATATGTTCTTTCTGATTTTCAAAAGGAAATAAACTTAGCAAAAGAAGAATACAAAGGAATTTTCTAACTGGGCCAACAAGTATTTATAAGAAATTACAGTAATTAGCTTACTCATTGGAAAGATATTAAAATAGTCCCCATAATATTGGGACTAAGAAAAGGACACCTGCTCTCATCATTCTTATTTAAAAATGGACTGAAGGTTCTAAGTAATACAACTGTAAAAAAATCAGTTTTAGAAAAAAATTCTAACAATTTTTGAATGTAAACTTTTAAATTTAAGAAGTGAACTTTTCAAGACCATTGAATACTCAGACAGCATATCAAGGACCATACTCAGGAGTGTCAAGTTCTAAGCTGTGCTCCAGTCCCATTTACATACTGTTTAATTCAACATGTATTTCCTGGGAACTTCTTAGTAGTGGGAATTGTGAGCATAGCCACAACATCTGACATAGATTTAATTAATACAAGTTCATGGTGGAGACAGGAATATGGATATGTATGCAGTATTAGGGTTCAGGTGCTTTGGGAGAATAAAAGTGGTATCATAAGTCAAGCTGGACGACTTGAGAAAAGTTCTTGGGGTAGATGATATCTACTAAGACACCTGAAGAACAAGGCAAGGTATGGATAAAAAAGTGAAGACAGAATCCTGTGGTGGACTGAATAGAGGAAATTGGGGTTTGGCTGAGATACAGCCATGACAGGCTTCTATAGCAACACTGTTTACCACCTGCATCTCCGTTGATTGGCTGTTGCCCCTCTGGCTCCTGTTTCTTTTAATAAATGCCTATTCTATACTGGTTGTCAAGTATTTTGAATAACATGTGCGGAGAAAGCAAAGAAGAAATAGGGGTAAAGACCAAAGTAGGAAGGAAATATTCCCATGGCCATGTTGTTAAAGATGTTTTCAGGAAAGACTAGAGTAGTTAAAAGTTTGGTTTGTGGGGAAGCCGGGATGGCTCAGTGGGTTAGGTGCTCACTTTGCAGCCCCAGGGACTGAGGATCGAATCCCGGCCCCGGCCTGTGTGGACCCATATGCTGAACTGGGGAGCGCCCCCATTTCGGTTCTCACCGGGGTGAGACCCCAGCCCAGTTCCTGCCCTGTGCGGCCCCGCGCCCACCTGTGGAATGAAACTATGTGGAAAAACCAATGATGTGCAACTATGGAGTCTGCTCTGAACCCTCCCCCTTGTCTCTGTTTCTGTATCTCTCTCTCTGTCAAAAACAATAAAAATAAATCTTTAAAAAAAAAAAAATGTTTGGTTTGTGGCAAGCAGGCACAAAAATATTTAAAGCCTAGAAAAGAGAGTGGGACATAATTACAGAAGGAATTTAGCATTTTTATCCCCTTCCTGACTCCTCCAGGATGGTTTGGCAAACTCCATGCAATAGTTGTCCCACAGTGACTCTCTTCTCTCTGGATATAATAGAGATCACACAGCCCATGGTTAAGGTGAGCTTTCAGAGATGGCCTCTGCATCTTTTGGTCATTTGTCCAGGTGTCTTTGTCTTCTGAAATTTCTGCATTCCAAATTGGAAGCCCTGATGGCTTTCTTGGGAGTTCTCTTACTGAGAAGCCAGTCTTCAGCCAGGAGACACACAAGGACCACCAGGACCAGGAAAGCCAGGGCAATCCGAAAGAGATTCTGGGCAGTGTGATTCCAGAGGGCAAGATCTGAAATCAGAACAGTGCTCACTAATAGGCACGTGTGAATACTCCCTCACCCGATCTCTCTTTACCAGGTCATACTTCTTTCCAAGCTCCTTTAGAGTCTACATTCCCAGATGCTTGCTTACCTTTATGGAATCCCATTTTTGTAGTGAACAAGTAGGGTTCCCAAGAGTCTGCAGGTGATAAGGAAAGTGGAGAAGTGAGGGAAGTAGATGGTGTTGGCCTCTTTCATCGCAGCCTCTCCTTCCCTTGGATACACCCCACACCATTCTATTGCTTTTCAAGGTCCCCACCCCACACTCCAAGTCCTAGTGGCTTCATCTGGCAGATAGAGTAGAGGAGTCTAAAGACAAATGATTGTAACACATAGACAAAGTATTATAGAATTGTACACCTGGAACCCATGTAATTTTGCTAACCAATGTCACCCCCAAACAACAACAACAACAACAACAAGAGATGAACCTGAGGAAGAATTCAGCTCTAGGACTAGTAAGTATATGTCTTCATGCCAGGTATATCTTCCACCTGACCCTCAGTCTCCTCATTAAGTCAATCAATATCATTTCTTCTTCCTCACATATGGTAAAATTCAGTCTCACTATTTTCTTCAAGATTCTAAGGAGCTACCCCAGTCCCAGGCCATCCCTACCATCACCACTCTAATACCATTTCCAGCCCCACTAGCCTCCTTGTTATTTTTATCACATTGGCCATTCTCCTGCCTTACGATGCATGCAGTAGTCTTTCTCTGTCTCTGGAAACTTCTTTCTCCAGATAGCCACAGGACAAACAATCTCAACTCTTTAGGTATTTGCTAAGGTGCCTCTTTCTCTGTGAGTCCAACTCAGACAACTCTATTGAATGTTGCAACCTGCCCTCCACCCCAATCATTTTAACTTCGCTTGTTCTACTTTGTTTTTCTCTGTACCACCATTCTTCCTTATGGGCTATCGAATTGATTTATGTATCCTGACTTTGACTCATGGTCTGTCTTCTGCTAGAATACTAGTGCCACAAGAGCAAGGTTGATGGATAGAGCGATAGGTCATGCATATGCTATGCACTCTACAGATATTTTGAATGAATACCATGTTTTTTTAGTGTCACTGGGAGACTTTGATTTCTCCCCTACATTTAGAAGTGCCAGTTACTCACCAGGAGAAGAGGGCTGCTCTGTGGGTACAAGGCTGGTGTTCCTGACATTTCCTGACAATAGGGACAAGAAAAAAGTCAGGGCTTTGTGCCTCCTCTGGCCTTCCCACCCATTCTCTATATCCTCCCCTTCCCTATCCCTCTAATATTCTTCCTCATGAACAATCAACTGGGCCTCTATAAGTGGATTTGGATGAGGGCAATGGCACCCTTTCTACATCTTCCCACTTGTCCCTCATCACTGGGTGGGGTTCACTTGGGGTTCCAGAAAGAACATAGGGAAAATTGGGAGTTTCCTCACCTGTGACCAGGAGCATCACAGGCTCACTGGGGAAAGACCATAAATGGTTGTTATAAGAACCAAAACATCTGTACGTCCCTCTATGGGCTGTGGTCACAGGGCTCACAGAGAACTCTGCCTGAATATTCCCATATCTGTGCTGTGGGCGGTTGGATCTTCCATCCTTGAGCAGAAAGAATGTGCTTGTTGCAGTCTCTAGACGGCAATAGAAGGTCACATTCTCTCCTGAGGTCACCTCGGTCCCAGGATGAACCCAAAGGGTGGGTTTGTCATACATTCCTGTGAGAGAAGGTGGTTGGTAGGTAAAGAGCATCTTTATCCTGCCTGCTATATCTCCCATCCTCCTTGTCCATAAGACTGGGATAGCACTCCCCCAGAATCTTGGTCTCTTCCATTTTCTAAGTTTGTCTTGGTCATGGGTGCACCCTCTAACACATGTCCTTTTAAGACCAAGACACTTCTGTAGCTATCAGGTGTGTTAATGTGAATTTCTCTCTGGGAATTGTTCTATGTCAGTGGTTCTCAGAGTTATGTCTTGGGACCAGCAACATCAGCTAGAAAATTATTAGAAATGCAAATTCTTTGGGGCTCTACCCCAACCCCACTGCATCAGGGACTCAAGTGTGGGACATCCAGCTGTGTTGTAAAAAAATTATTATTATTCCAGTCTTATATCATCCATTTCAAAATTTCTCCTTTGGGTACTGCAGGGTGGTAGTGGTGGTGGTGGTGGTGGGGCAGAATAAAACACTTTAATGCATATTCTAGAAGCTTGTCAAAATATGAGATGGTTCATATATCATATATTATTGGTATGTCTTAAAAAAATTCTCACATAAATCAATCCTAGATTTAAGTCATCAAAATACCTCTAGACTAATATAGAAAATTGTTTAAAAATACTATCACTGTACATCAGGAAACTATCTAATTGTTACCAACCAATGTCACCCCATTAAATTTAACAATAAAAAAATAAATAAAAATAAAAATACTATCACCTAATACCCCATTTATTTTTCACATTCTCTAAATGACCCACAAACATATTTTATATTGCTCCATTTTTATTGTAGTAAGAACTCTTAACATGTGGGTTACCTTTTCAATGAAATCTTAAGTACACAATACAATAGTTTTAACCACAGGCACATGTTGTACAATGGATTTCTGGAACTTATTCATCTTGTAGAATAGATATTTGTATCCTCTGAAAAGTAACTCTCCATTTCCCATTCCCCCAGCAACATCATTCTAATCTTTGTTCCTATGAATTTGACCATATTTGGTGGTTGCCTAAGGATAAGGGGGGAGGGGGTGGGAGAATGGGAGGGATAGCTAAATATATAGTGATGAAAAGAGTTGTATACCTGGAACCTATGTAATTTTTACTAATTATTATAACCATAATAAATTTAACAATAAAAGTACTATTACAAAAATAAAAAATAAAACAGTACAAAACAAAAAATTATTATTTTTATTGTTAAATTTATTGGGGTGACATTGGTTGGTAGCAATTACATAGTCTCTGGGTGTGCAATTCTATATTACATTGTCTGTGCATTGCATTCTGTGCTCACCACCCAGAATCATGGTTGTAAAATACACACAACATAAAATTTACCATCTTAACCATTTTAAGTGTACAGTTCAGTGGTATTAAGTACATTCACACTGTTGTAAACTATCATAATCTTCCATCCACAGAACTCTTTTTATCTTGTAAAACTGAAACTCTGTCCCCATTAAACAATAACTTCCTATTTCTTCTCTCCTTAGTCCCTGGCAACCACCATTCTACTTTCTGTCTTTATAAATTTGTTTGTTTTAGATAACTCATGTGCATGCAACCACACTCTATTTGTCCTTTTGAGACTGGTTTATTGCACTGAGCATAATGTCCTCAAGGTTCATCCACATTGTAGCATGTGGCACAAAATTTTTCCTTTTTGAAGCTGAATAATATTCCATTGTACGAATAGGCCACATTTTGTTTATCCTTTCATTTGTCCATAGGCACTTGAGTTGTTTCTGCCTTTGGCAATTGTGAACAGTACTTTCATGAACAAGGGTGTACTAAAGCCATTGGTATTTTTACAAGCTATCCAGGTGATTCTATATTTGCTTGAGGTTGAGAACATCCCTTATCAGAAGGGAACCCAAGATTAGTCTCCCTCTCAATCACTTTTGTCTTATTCTTTTTCCATCCCACAATTTCCTCCCCATGTGCAATCTAATTGATGTATGCATGCTAACTTTTAACTCATGGTCTGTCTTCTCCCGCTAGAATAATAGTGCCACAAAAGCAACGATATTTGTATGGAACCTCCCTAGGAGTGGATCTCATTCAATTACTGGTTGATCCTTGGGGGAGAAATACTAAACCCTTAGCCTCATTTCATGACTACATTGAAGGGCTAACTCAGGTCTAGAGTTGCACATTTGCTTGGCTGGGTTCATACCAAGTATCACAGTCCACCTTCACCTGCCTAGCCTGTTTCCCTCTTTTACCACAGGTGCTGTTTTGTGAAGACACTCCTCAGTAATCCCTCCCTGCACACAAACATCCATCTCAGAGTCTCTTACCTGAAGAACCTGACCTAAAACAAATTCGCTCCTAAGACATTGCAAGACATAGAGATAACTCTCAATAAATAACCTCTATAGAAAGTTATCAACCCCCCTGCCCCCCCAAGACAACAGTATCTGAGTAAGGCTTGAGAGAGACTAAAGGAGATTAATAAATGATGACCCTCTCCAGGAGTCAGAATAAGAAGATGACCACAACTAGAGAATGGGACAGTTACCTGTTACCACCAGATCCAAAGGGTCACTAGGTTCTGACCAGAGCTCCTCACTCCGATAGAAGCACTTGTATTGCCCTGCAGAGTGTGAGGTCATGGTCCGGATGGGGAACTTGACTTTGTTCATTATTCCAGGTGATTTCAGTGTCTCTGAGGCATAAAGGTGTCCCTCAAAATGCAGTTGGTACTCAATGGCCTTGCGAATTCCCTGACACCAGATGATCACTGGCATTCCATTTGGAATCATAAAATTGGGCTTAGCCCAGATGAGGGGTTTTGAGAGAGTCTCTGGAAGAGAATCAGAGGCTGAAATTCCAGATAAACCCCTCTCACCACCCTAATTTCCACCCAGCTGCTGGCCTCAAGCTCTCCTAACAAGACACAGCCCCTGCCCTTTCCTTCAGTTGTTCTCAGGTGGATACTTAGTCTGAACCCAGAAGAGTGACTCTTGAGGCTTTAAAGGAAGGACTCACGCATCTGGGAGCTGATCCTTTGGTTTAGACACAGCCCTGGAATACAGGAATAATGAAACATGTTGTTTGACACACACCCAGGCCCCTGGATTCCATCTCCCATCCATGTAAGAACTCACCGAGGCATAGAAGGGCAGCGAGAGTAGACGGCATATCACAGATTCTACCAGGCTAACATGGAGCAGCCGGATGGAGACTGAGCCCAGCAGGCCACAGAGATGAACAGGATGTGGTGGGTGAAGCCCAGTGCCTGTATTCATGGGGCTTTTACATCGACTGTTTAACAAGAAGATCCTCAGCCTTTTCCACCTCTGACCATGGGGCATAAAGAAAGGACATGGTACTCATGACACATTTCATCATATCTGACATCTAACTAGATCTTCTGGCAATTGTCTGCCCAGCCTGGAACTTACTTCTGGGTCAACTTCTATTTATATTTTGAAATGTGATCATTATGCCCAGGGAAGGCATAGGGCAATGTTCAAGCAAAACCCCTAAAACCACTAAAAAAATATGTTTAACTTTGGCCTCCTTGTGTAGAGCATACATATGCTTAGATAAGTTAATTGATTTAGTCAGAATGGAATGATAATACTATCTTCCTCAAAGATTTGTTACATTTCCATAAAATGCTATTGTTAAAGCAAACAGTGTTCTATTTCTTACATAACTATATTACTTTAGTCTGTTATAAAAGAGAAATTAGGTATGATGATAGAAAACAAACAAACAAAAACCTGATTCTGGGTGGTGAGCTTATGATATAGCACATATATGATATATTGTAGAATTGTACACCTGGAACCTATGTAACTTCAGTAACCAATGTCACCTCAATAAATTTATTAAAAAAGTAAACAGGAGGCATAAACAGAATAAAATTGTCATTATTAAAATAAGAAATTAAATATTAAAGCACAATAAAATTAAAATTAATATTAAATTAATATTAAATTATATAAAGTATAAAGTAGAAAATATTTTAACATATTTTAAAACTTAAAATGTATTCATTGTTCTTTTTTCAAAAGGTCTAAACAGATTTTGGAAGTGAAATGTTATGTGCATTTGAATTCTATGAGAAAATCTTCCCCAATCTATTAGTTTTGTTCTTTTTCTTTCATTTTTCTTCTTTTCTTGTTAAATTTTTTTTGGGTGACATTGGTTAGTAAAAATTACATAGGTTCCAGGTGTACAATTCTATAGGACCTCGTCTATGTGTTGTTACCACTCAGAGTCAATTCTCCTTCCATCATCATATATTTGTTGATAACTTTTGTTCTTAATTCTTGATGTTGTCAAATATTTTCTATTCATGTTCTTATTTATATATAGTAAAATTCACTCATTTGGTGTTCAGTTCTATGAGTTTTCAGAAATACATACTTGTATAGTGATGTGGCCAACACCTCAGTCAAACTTTAAAACATTTTCACCTTATATAAATGGTATCAGTAGTATTTGTCTTTGTGTGTCTGGCTTATAACATAATGTCCTCTGGGTTAATTCATCTTGTTGCAAATGACAGGATTTCTATTCTATTATTTTCTGTTGTCTTAAATCCTTAGCCCCAACTTCCAGAATTTCCCTTCTCCAGCCAGCCAACATCCATCCATTCTACCTGTCTAGATAGTCTCCATCAAAATGTCCTCATAATATTTTGAGGGAAGGTGTCATCCCCACGAATCTAGAACATTTTGCTCAGAAGCTATCCTGAAAAAGAAAAGCTAAACTGAGATGTTCAACTCTTAATTGAGATGATACTTGGATATCAAACTTCTAGGCAGATTATGACCTCAAATCAGATGCTCTGCTCTCCTTTGAAAAGGGTTACCTTGTGGATTGCTACTGTCCTGTCTTCCAAATTGGGACTCTCCAATATAGGGCTTACCAAGGATAAACTGAGTCTTTCTCAATTTGTCCTTCTTCTAGCTAACTTCCTGTTTTGTGTGATTTGGAAAACTTAGCCTTATGGGTGCAGAGGAAATAGTGGGTGAGACCCAAGTATACCCATCAGAGTTTCTATGTGGACCACATATACAGAGACTAGACACAGCCCATGCCTGTGAGAAACCCTGTTATGTGCTATGGTTTTTAATCACACTTGGCCCACGCAAACATTTAGACATAAAAGCCTGGGGGACAGGGGCAGGGTAGCTACTTTGAAGGAGATGATGGGACAAGGTGGTCTGTAGATGAGAAAGATGTCTCTGGATCAAGAGGGCATCTTGTCTTCCTCTCTCATAAAATGTAATTTCTCATCATTGTCAGCCTAAACTTTATCCATAGCATGAAGGCAAGCTTACTAGTAAATGGGTCCCTGGGTCGGAAGATGGATTGTTGTCCTTTGGGATAAACTGACCAGAATCAGGAAATAGTTCATTTGGGATGGTGAGAAAGTTCTCCTATCTTTCCAGAGCTTTATAGTTTTTGTTTTACATTTAGGTCTACAATACATTTTGAGTCAATGTTTGTGAAGGGTGTAAGATCTGTGTTTAGATTAATGTTTTTTTGCATTTGGATGCCCAGGTATTCTAGCACCATTTGAAGAGACTATTTTGCTCCATGGTATTGCCTTTGCTTCTTTGTCAAAAACCAGTTGACTACATTTGTGTGGGTCTATTCCTGGGCTCTCTATTCAGTTTCATTTGTCTATACTTTTTCAACATCACACTGTCTTGATTATTGTAGTTTTATAGTAAGCATTTTTTTTATTGTTAAATTTATTAGGGTTACATGGTTAGTAAAAATTACATTGGTTCCAGGTATACAATTCTTTTCATCACCATATATTTAGCTTCCCCTCCTCTTGAAATCAGTGCAGAAATGGGGACAGCACTGCCCTGTTATCACATAATATTAATGATTTCCCCTCCCCTCTCCTTTTTTCTTTCCTTCTTTCTTTCTTTCTTTTTTTTTTTTTTTGCTACAGAACTCATGAAAGTAAACCTTGGATGTACATGACCACTCAGAGTGGAACAACTGACTCCAACAGTGTGTAAAGACCTGAAGAGAGAATCATCTTTAGAGGTGTGTTTGTATGAACTGGACTTGAAAATTGTTTTCTATATGTCAGGTACTGTTCTGGGTGGTTTGCAATCATTAATTCATTGAATCTTTATGATAACCTGATAGAGTTCATAGCATTTATTCTACCAATTTATAAAACTGTGGAACAAAGAAGCTAAATCAATGCCATGCTTTATCCAGTTAATTAGAGGTGTTGGGCGATCACTTCCAAACCTGGAGTGTGATACCTGGACAGAACACTGAGAAACTGTACCATCCAGTCTCACTAAGTTTGTCTCTGGTTTCTAATGAAATCTTCTGTATCTGTTTAGTTCAGTCCCAGTTTCTACCTTAAGCTTCTACCTGTACTCCTGGGACTATCCTCATATACAGACTGTAAGCTATGTTGGAGATGATGGATTTCAAGTAATGACTCAACCAATTAAAGACTAAGTGACACTGAGGATGTTACACATAATTTATTCATTTTTTAGCACTTAAAAAACAAACTTTATTGAGATATAATTTACACATGATACAATTTACTCATCTAAAGTGTATAATTCAGTGGTTTTTAGTATATTTACTAAGTTAGCTGCTCAACCATCACCATGATTTAATTTCAGAATTTTTCATCACACCCCAAAGTAAACTCAACACCCAGTAGCAATTACTGCCCATTTCTCCCTCACTCTTCTAGCCCCAGGCAACCACTAATGTACTTTGGTCTCTATAGACCAAAAGAACATTTTACAAACCTAAATCAATCCAATATATGAAGTGTCAAAAACGAATACACTTACTATTCAATGCCTGAAATAAAAAGGCAAAAAAAAATTATTTTTATTTATTTTCTTTTTTAATTGTTAAATTTATTAGGGTGACATTGGTTGATAACAATTACATTGTTTCCAGGTATACAACTGTACATTACATTGTCTATACATTGCATTATGTGCTCACCACCATATATTGGATGTCCCCTCCCTAGCTCTCCCACCCACGTCCCCCCTTACCCTCAGGTAACCACTAAACTATTTTTTTATTGTTAAATTTATTGGGATGACATTGGTCGGCAATAGAGTGTCCAGGTGTACAAATCTACATTACATCATCTATGCATTGCATTAACCTATTAACTGTACTTTAGTAAGGGAGAGTTATGCTGGCTAGACATGGTATCTCTGAACAAAGCCTACTTACTGATGATTCTCTATTGGGTTTTGGAGAAATGTAAATTCTTCAGGGTCTCTTGTGGTTTGACATCATCCATAAAAGTTTGCTTATCTGAGGGACACTATTTTGAAAAGTTATCACTCACAGGTGTGTTTATTGGAGCAAACCTGTTTCTGATTGGTTGAAATTTAGAAGCAAGATGCTAACTGATAAAATTGCCAAGGCATTTTCTCTTTTTTTTTTTTAATTAAAATATATTTAAAATTTTTAAAAATTTATTAGGGTGACATTGATTGGCAAAAATTACATAGGTCCCAGGTATACAATTTTATATTACATTGTCCATGAATTGCATTATGTGCTCACCACCAAGAGTCAGTTTTCTTTTCATCACCATATATTTGATGCCCCCTCAGTACTGCCCCATTCCCCCCTACTCTCCCACCCACCTCCCCCTTTATCCTCAGGTAACCACTAAATTATTGACTGTGTCCATGAGTTTTTGTTTCTTTTTTACTTTCAGTTTTATATTCCACCTATACGTGAAGTCATATGTTTCTTGACATTTTCAGTCTGACTTATTTCACTTAATATGATGGTTTCAAGGCCCATCCATGTTGTCACAAATGGTTGTATTTCATCTTTTCTTATCACTGAGTAGTATTCCACTGTGGGGAGTGGTTATTGATGATGGTTTAAAAACTGGTTCTGGTTGCTCCTTGTCACCATAGCTACAGGACAATAAAATCTTTTTCTAGGAGTGCAGGACCTTTTTATTCTCAGAACCCTTTTAAAACAAGGCCTTGCCTTGAGAAAAATCATATGTGAGGCTAATCTTACTCCTCTCTGGGAATCAAACCCCAGTTGTATCTCTAGTTCAAATCTTTGATCTGTTGTAAAGTCTCTTATCAGTACTCTTCTGAAATTGTGGTATTCCCCAGTTGTTTTTTTCTGGCCCAATCACTAACATTTCCTCCATCAACTTATTTATTTATAATTTTAATAACTAAATCCAATATTTTGTTTTCTAGACCTTGTGATGAATAACACAAAAACTGAACCAACAGACTAAATAGCTCAAAGAGTTGAGATAACCTAAAGGAGATATGCGTTTTCTAAGTCTATCTACAGCTAAGTGTTGATCAATGTGGGGGTTGGGGTGCTGACCCTCCCATTGAATAAAAAACTTATGCATTATTTATTACCCCCAAATTTTACTAATAGTCTACTGTTGACTGGAAGACTTACCAGTCAACAAGATATTAATACCATAAAGAGTAAATTCACACATAGTTTGTATGCTGTATGTGTTCTATACTGTATTCTTATAATAAAGTAAGCCAGAGAAAAGAAAATGTTGTTAAAAAATTATAAATAAGACAAAATATATTTACAATATTTACTGAAAACCACCTGCTTATAAATGGACCTGCACAGTTCAAACCTCTGTTGTTCAAGAACCAACTGTGTTTTGTATTGGAGGAGGAATGTGTCACATTTTAAAATGTGTCAGTTTTTTAAGAACAGGAGAGTCTTGTTTTTAAAATTAATTTTTGTTAAATTTGTTGGGGTGACATTGGTTAGTAAAAATATAAAGGTATCCAGTGTACAATTTTATAACACATCATCTATGTACTGTATTGTGTGTTCACTACCCAGAGTCAGTTCTCCTTTTCAACAATGGGGAAAGCATGTGTTAATACACAATTTTTAGTGTAGGGAAATTAGAAGCATGTGAAATATATGGTATGTTTAGCAAATAGTATTAATAATTTATTATTATTAGCATTAATAATTAATGAAATTCTAGTGCTAAGGTCTTATACAGGAGGATGATAAATTCAAGAGAAATTGAGGCTATGAGCCAGAACTCATATAGAGGAAGGGTAAAAAACAGCAAGAAGAATTGCGGAAGATTTGCATATTTTAAAGTCTTTAATTTTCCATTTATTTTATGATTTAATCTTTAAAAAACCAACATAATATTTATAGTTTTTTTAAATATAGAAATTCAAGAAGAAAATTACAATTGACTTATGCCTTGCCCAAATAACTCCAAATGACATTTTTGCTTTTTTTTTATTGTTATATTTATTAGGGTTACTTTGGTTAGTAAAAATTACATAGGTTCCAGGTATACAACTATTTCCATCACCATATATTTAGGAGGGAGAAGGAGCTGAATATATGCTTTTTTTAAAATCATGGAAAGTAAGTTAAACCAAGACTATAGTGACAAGTTGATCACTAATGTTCAGGAAGGTGGGCTGCACATATATCAGATCTATATAAGAAAATACCACTTGATTCACTTGAAAATTGATTGAAGCTTGTTAGTGCCTCTTTTTCCCTTGTGTTCTCCCAGTAGCTTTGCAGGATTTTACAAATGCTGATTCATTTCCACCTGCAGTGCCAGGTGTCTACCTGGTGGTTGTTAGCATTTAGTCCAGAGGTCTATTCTGTCTGACATCTTTGTGCACTCAAGGTCAGTTCAGTTAAGTCTTGCAAGTGTCTTTTGTGTGGAACCTTATGGCTAACCTATGGCTATGCCAATTTTCAGCCAGTATGGCCAAGATAGCCATGAGGATCAATGCTGCTACTCCCATTCGAATCAAGTTCTCCACCGTATAATCTTGGTTCATGGTATCTAGAGACATAATTCAAAGGGGATGAACCATTATTGGTCATGTTTCACTCAATACCAGCCCCAGAGCTCTGAAATGAGAGGTCATTTCCCTATTTGTTGTCCTTCTCAGACCCCTTTCTCAATAAGTTTATGCATTCATGAGTGTCATACTTGGTCTGTAAGCTTGGGTTCATGCCATGGGTAGGAAACTGGTTCCCAGGGGAGTCTTGTAAATAGAGAAAGAGGCAGTTATGGGAAGGTTGTATTTGATTTTTGTTCTTTCCTCATATGATGATTCCACTGAATGTCTAATCACATCTTTGCAACAACTGTATACATCTGGAACCCTAAATGGTCTCCTCTACACCTTCACTCTACACAATTTGTGTTCCTCTCTCATACAAGATATTATAGGTATCTGGGAAGTAGATAGGAGAAAAATTTCAGGTAAGCAAGTAAAAGTTATCTCCTCTATTGTGTGACCTCTCACTGGACAATGCTGATCTTTAAATCTTTAAAAAATTTCTTCTTTTGCTATATAGACTCCATGAGCCTTGTTCCTTTCCAGGATATAATAAAATACTGTGAAATTACAATGCTCAGAAATCCTAGTAACTCTCTCTTGTTGAAATACAGAAATAAATTCCAAATAGACTTGAAATTCCAAATGAATTCCTAGTTGCAAGATGCAAATATTTTGAATTTGAGGAGATGATAGGAGAGGATCATTTTTTTACAGTATTATTGATTATATTCCCCATACTGTATTTTACATTCTTGTGATTGTTTTGTAACTGCCTATTTGTGCTTCTTAATTCCTTCACCTTTCTTACTCAGCCAGCCCCTCAACCCCGCTCCCTTCTAGCAATCATTAGTTTGTTCTCTGTATCTATGGGTCTGTTTTGTTTTTTTCTTTAGATTCCACATATGAATCTAAAGATGATCTAAAATTGTTTTTCTCAGTTTTATTTCACTTAGCATTATACCCTCTAGGTCCATTGATGTCTCAAATGGTAAGATTTCATTCTTTTTAATGGCAATATAATACAAAGGGAGGATCATCTTGACACTGGGATAGGAGATGGTTTCTAAAATAAGATACCATGATTATGCTAACGGAAAAGACTAATAATAAATTCACCCTTCTTCCATAAATGCCCAGTTGCCCATATATCATTAGTTGAAAGGACCACTGTAGCCTATATAATTTACAGTGCTGTGACCATCATATTTGCTTAGCTGTGGGACAAAGCAGACATGAGAGACAAGTGTGGTTTCCCTGCTCAATAATGAAGAGGTGCTTTCCTCTGATATAACTCTTGTTTTCTGCCTCAGAACAGAATGATGTATGCAAGCAACATAAAAATGGGGCTCATGACAGAGTTTTAAAGAGAACTGACTCTGGGTGGTGAGTACACAATGCAATATTTAGATAATGTATTATAGAATTATATAATGAAAAACTATATAATTTTACTAACCAATGTCACCCCAATCAATTTAATTAAAATTCATTAAAAAGTTGAACTTTACCAGCAAAAAATTAAAAAATATAGTCTTTCCCATGAACCATGAGTTCCCACTTAGTCACTCAGAGTGGATTCCAGTATGTGTTGTAGGTTAGGTTAAGGATTTCCAGCTAAAACTAAGCATTTAAAAGAGAGGTGGATCAGCTAAGAGTGTGTAAAGTATCTGTTGTTTTAACAGCACCCCCTGACGTGATTCTGAATGTGGGCCTCTCCTTTATCAACAGACCATGTATTTTCAAAGGCTACTGTCTGGAGAACTCTAGGAGAGGATGTTAAAGTTGAATGTGGTGTGGATGAGAAGTGCTCTTCTCTTCATGATCTTCTGAGTAATGACTCTACTGCCCCACTGTTCATTCTCAGTGCATCTTTTCATATTCCTGCCTGATTCCAAGGCTCTGGATGGCCAACTGGAGCCCCAAGGAGAAGGACTGGGCTGGGGTGCACCTACCTGTGACCACAAGCTTCAGGGCATCACTGGGGGCTGACCACACATAAGGGCTGTCACTGTTCCAACCATAACACCTGTAGTTCCTTGAGAAATTGAGGTTTACAGGACCCAGAGTAAAATTGCCTTGGTGTTCCTCATTTTGGTACTGTGGCAAGGTGGCTGCTCCTTCCTTGGTCAGTAAAAATCTGTTGAATGGGATGTGTGCTGAACCACACTGGAGGGAAATACTCTCTCCTGGCATCAACACAAGGCCCTGCTCAGTGGAGAGAAAGGGTCTGTCATACAAGCCTAAAAGAGAAGAAGTTGAGATATTAGCAAGATTTTATTTCCTTTGTCCCTGCAATTCACGCTGGATCCATGCTAAGAGAAAAAAAGATGCTGATATTTCCTGCTGCTAGGGAATGGGAGCCAGGAGCATCCCATTTCACTACTACAGGACCCATACTCTGTCCCAAACTACTGCAAACAAGCAGCCTGTGGAGCTTAGATGAGATACCACCTTCAAGAAATAGAGGGGAAGCCGGGATGGCTCAGTGGGTTAAGCGCTCACTTTGCAGCGCTGGGGACCGGGGATCGAATCCCGGCCCTGGCCCGTGCGGACCCATATGCTGAACTGGGAGCTCCCCCAGTTCAGTTCTCTCTCTGTCTCTGTATCTCTCTCTCTGTCAAAAATAAAAAAATATATATTTAAAAAAAAGAAAAAGAAATAGAGATCTGGTCTCTAAAGCCAGAAGAGACATATGATTCTGTCCTCAGTGACAATGTGTGATTCCCCCCGCCACCATTACCAAACAATTCTGTGACCCTAGCTGTGTATCCCACAGTTCATTCTCTTCTAACACTATCTTCCTAGAGACAGCATCAGTTCCCACAGGTTAAGGGTTAAGTCCCACAGGACAGCTCCCCACTTCAGGTTATCTGTGCTTGTGACCGATTAGCTGTATATCAGAGGTTCCCACGCCCCTCACCTTGGGTTCAATTTATTAGCTAAAATGGCTCATGGAACTCAGGAAACATGTCACTTACTAGATTACCAGTTTTTTGTTTTTTGAATAAGGTCAAGTCAGAAGCAGCTGAATGGAAGAGATGCAGGGAGCAAGATATAGGGGAAAGGGTGTGGAGCTCCCAATGCCCTCTCCCCATTCTCCACGTGTTTACCAACACAGAGGCTCTCTGAACCCATCTTTGAATTTTTATGGAGGCTTCATTATGTAGGCATGATTGAGGAAATCAAAACCCTTCCCAGGATGTTGGAGGATGGGCCTGAAAGTTACAGCCCTTCAGTCACATGGTTGGTTCATTTGGCATACCTAGGTGCTTTCCAAAATGACCTCATGAATATAAACTCAGGTGTGGTTGAAAAGGGGTTTGTTAGGAATATCAAGACACCTTTATCACTCTTATCACTTAGGAAATTCCAAGGGTTCTAGGAGCTTGGTGCCAGAACCCTTTGTGGACAAAGACAAATATATATAGTTCTTATTATAAATCACAATGTTACAAGCCATATTTTGGGGGAAGGAGGGATGGTATCCTGAGACTTTGAGAAGCTATGTTGAGGGCTGAAGGAGGTGACATTGTGTAATAATGTCAGCAGGTATAGAAGGACCTAGAATTCCATGGTGCATCCTTGTAGAAACACAGGGTTCAGGACATCTTGAGGACAAAGCTTAAAACTGAGGACTGAGCGCATATAGGGGCAACATAGCTCCCACTCCTTAGGTGTGAGCTTCATAGAGTGATTTACTTCACTTAGAAAGGGTAAGCAGGAGGAAGAGACACTTTATACTGGAGAAACCTGACAAACACTATCTCAGCTAGGTGCTCAAGGGCAACATCAATAGCCATATTCATTTGTATGGTATGTATCCTTGACAGATGCCTCTGTGGTCTTCCTCACAATAACCCATAGTTCCTGTCTTGTCATAGATAAAACATCAAACAACTTCCAATGGTGGGCACATCCAACAACATATCTGACCAGTGCTCTTCAAAACTGCTAAGCTTGGGGAAGCCGGGATGGCTCAGTGGGTTAGGTGCTCACTTTGCAACCCCGGGGACCGAGGATCGAGTCCCGGCCCTGGCCCGTGTGGACCCATATGCTGAACTGGGGAGTGCCCCCAGTTCTGTTCTCACTGGGGTGAGACCCCGGCCCAGTTCCTGCCCTGTGCAGCCCTGCCCACCTGTGGAGTGAAACTATGTGGAAAAACCGATGATGTGCAACTATGGAGACTGTTCTGGGCCCTCCCCCTTCTCTCTGTCTCTGTATCTCTCTGTCAAAAACAATAACTAAATCTTTAAAACAAAAAAACAAAAAAACAAAAAAAACAACTGCTAAGCTTGTCAAAGACAAGGAAAGTCTGAGAAACTTCTACAGCCCAGAGGAGAAGCCTAAGGAGAAATGACAACCAAAAACAATGTGAGATGGTATCTTGGAATAGGAATAGATATCAGGTAAAAACTAAGGAAATTTAAATAAACTATGGACTTCATCTCATGGTATTATGTCAATATCAGTTCATCAATAATAAGGAATTTACCCTATGGATGGAGGATGTTAACAATAGGGGAAACAAGGTACTGGGTATATAGGAACTCTCTGTCATATCTCCTCAATTTTTTATAAATCTGAAACTGTTCTAAAAATAAAGTATGTGAAAAAATAAGAAAGAAAAAACACCTGAGGGCTGGAGACCCTGACCGTCTCCTTACCTGTCACCACCAGCTCTAGGGCTTGACTACGCTTTGACCAGCTGAATACTTTCTTATATTGGCACTGATAACACCCTGCAGTGTTTGTATCCGTGTGCTGAATGATGAATTTAGCCACCTTCTGAAATCCCCAACTCTTCTCCACCACCTTGGATGTGGAGTTTTCCAGGATCTCCAGTTGATACAGGTAAGACTCAGGTATTCCATAGCAACAGATCTTCACAGACTCATTCCAAGGAACCACAGAACCAGGCACAGCAAATATTTTAGGAATTGGAAGTTCCCCTGGAAGAAAATAGAGCCCGGATTTGGGTGACCTGCCATGGAGAAACCATATTTCCTTCTCTGTAGGGAAAGCACAAATAAATAAAGGCGTGATAGATCTATAATTTCTTCCTTTTTAAAATGTTTTTTTTGGGGGACGGGGGGAGGGGACCCTGGATGGCTCAGTGGGTTGAGCGCTCACTTTGCAGCGCTGGGGACCAGGGATTGGGTCCGGCCCCGGCCCGTGCGGAGCCATGTGCTGAGCTGGGAGCTCCCCCGGTTCAGTTCTCTCTCTGTCTCTGTCTCTGTATCTCTCTCTCTGTCAAAAATTAAAAACAAACAAACAAACAAACAAAACAATGTTTATAAAAAAAAAAGAAAAGGAAAGCTAATCCCTAAATTGGGTTTAAAAAACAAAAAAGTTTTGTTTTTTTTTTGGTGGGGGGAGTATTTTCTAATGTAGTAAAATCTATGTAGATAAAATTTACCATTTTAATATTTTTTTTAGTGTACAACTCAGAGGCATTAATTGCATTAATCATATTGTTTAACCATTACCATCATCATGACTCCAAACAGAAACTCTATATAACCTCTCACTTCCTCTTTCCTTAAACTTTGGCAACCTATGATGTACTTTCTGTCTCTAAATTTGCCTGTTCTAGATACCTCATGTCAGTATTTGTCTTTCTGTGCCTGTTGTATTTCAGTAAGCATAATGCCCTCAAGGTCCACCCATGTTGTAGCATGTGTCAGAGTGTGCTTCCTTTCTAAGGATGAATAATATTCCATTGTATGGATAGACCACACTTTATTTATCCATGCATGTCAATGGAAACTTGGGCTGTTTCTACATTTTGGTCACATCCCTGTTTTAGTCTCTGCTTTCAATCCCTTTGGTTATATAAGTAGGAGTGGAATTCATGGATTATATGTTTAGCTTTTGAGGGAACAAAGAGCTTTTTGAAGAACCAAATATATATTATTGAGGTGAAATTCACATAACACAAAATTAACCATTTTTAAATTCTATGATTCATGGGAAAGCCGGGATGGCTCAGCGGGTTAAGCGCTCGCTTTGTAAGCCCTGGGGACCGAGGATCGAATCCCGGCCCCGGCCCGTGTGGACCCATATGCTGAACTGGGGAGTTCCCCCAGTTCGGTTCTCACCAGGGTGAGACCCCAGCCCAGTTCCTGCCCTGTGCAGCCCCACGCCCACCTGTGGAATGAAACTATGTGGAAAAACCAATGATGTACAACTATGGAGACTGTTCTGGGCCCTCCCCCTTCTCTCTGTCTCTGTATCTCTCTCTCTCTCTCTGTCAAAAACAATAAAAATAAATCTTTAAATTATATGATTCAGTGGCATTTAGTACATTCACAGTCTTATGCAACCATCACCTTATCTAGCTCCATTTTTATTCCCCCCAAAGGGTCTCCTACACACATTAAACAGTCACTCCCCATTCTACCTTCCTTTTAGCCTCTAGCAACTCTGAGTCGGCCATAAAGTTTGCTTGGTGTTTTGTTGCCATGGTAATATTTATCAACATTCAGTTTTTCTCTTTATTCTAAAAGTGAGGGTGCTGAAACTTGGAGAAAACATGCCAACTGCTCAAGACCACAAGTTGAAGAGTGGTCAGACCTGATTTGGAAACTAGAAATATCTCACTCCAGATTCTGTGATGTTTCTTCTGCAGATGAGGAGAGCTCTTCAGCCTGAAGCAGTTAAAGAACGCAACATGACACAATTAACACAATGTCTGGTGACTTTGAGGATTACTTCGTGAGAGAGGGCCAGGAGGCTGGAAATCGGCAACAAAACAGATCGAGGACCTGAATTTAGGACAGAATGGGATTTGGAAAGGTTTTGGAATACAAGAAGGGGCTGGTTAGTTCATTGGCACAGATTCATTTATGCTGAGTGCCTTTGAGCAAGTGATTTTGCATTTTGAAGAGTTCTACTCTCAGCTTTATCCCTGGTATAAAAACTAGCAAACAGAGAGAGAGAGACTCTCAAAACCTGCTTGTTCCCTTTGTCAAGGTGTATCATCTATTTTAGACCTGATAGTGATGTTCTCAAATACAGCTCTCTGAAGGGAAGAATAAGGGTTTGCTGTCCTCATGAGGGTTGTTGTCAAGTACAACAAACCCTGCTGGACTTCCTTACATTCAGTATTGCTCTCTCACCAATACATCCATGCATTCATTGTTTCAAAATATATGGAGAGATGCCTCTATTAACCCAGGCACATTGTTTATCTACTCTCATGACCTAAATCAGAGGTTCTCAACATGGGGTGATTTTGCCTTCCAAAGGACAATTTGACAATGTTTGGAGACATTTTTGGTGGTCACTACTAAGGTGGGAGGTACAATTGGCATCTAGTGAATAGAGGCCAAGGATATTGCTGAACATCCCACAATGCACAGGACAGTCCCCCAGACAAAGGATTATTTGGTTGCAAATGTCAATAGCACTGAGGATGAGGAACTCTGACCTAAATAGAGCTGGTTGATAGATAGAAAATGTCAGATATTAATTTAAAAACTATACAAATATCTGATTGTAGATGATGATACATGGCCTGCAGTACAAAGGTGTAGAACTTAGAGATCTGATAACAGATGTGAAGATTCAGCTGATACATGAGGATGAGTAGAAATGACCTGGGAAACATGAATAGGCAGGTTTGGAGCACTGCAGATAGAAGCAACGATGAGAGAAGGCTCCGAGCTAATAAAGTGCAGTGAGTGAAGGAGAAACTAAAAAGAAGAGACTCAGAGGAAAAGTGAAAGATGCACTGGAGGAGAACTGACTCTGGGTGGCGAACGCACAATGCAATATACAGATGGTATATTATAAAACTGTACACTTGAAAACTTTATAATTTTATTTTTTTTACTTTCTTTTTATTCTTTTTTTTTTTTTTGACAGAGAGACAGAAAGAAGGGGGAGGGCCCAGAGCAGTCTCCATAGTTGTATGTCATTAGTTTTCTAATATAGTTTCTTTTTTTTGTTAAATTTATTGGGGACATTAATTGATATCAATTACATTGTTTCCAGGTGTACAGTTCTACATTACATTGTCTGTACATCGCATTATGTGCTCACCACCCATCTGATATAGTTTCACTCCACAAGTGGGCACAGGTCTGCACAGGGCAGGAACAGCGTGGGGGCCTCCTGCAGGAGAAACACAGCCCCATGAGCTTGAAGCCTCCTGCATGTGAAGCACGCCTGGGGCGGGAGCTGAACCAGAGGCCTCCCACGTGGGAAGCTCGCCCCGGCAAGAACCGAATTGGGGGCCACACCCCAGTTCATCATACGCGTCCGCATGTGTCAGGGCTGTGGTATGATCCTCAGACTCTGGGGCTGCAAGATGAGCGCTCAACCAACTGAGCCATCCTGGCATCCCCCAAAGCTATATAATTTAACCAATGTCACCCCAATAAATTTAATAAAAATAATTTTAAAAAGATGTGAAAAATGTGTTGGCGGGGCAGACACAAGCCAGGGTGAGCAGGGCTTGGGGAACCTGGGGAAATCTATAGGTTTGTCTGAAGACAAACTACTACGGAGTTTTAAGAGGGAGATAAACCTTCTGGGTATCTACCCCCAAAATCTGAAAATCCTTATTCATAAAGATGCATGTACCTTTATGTTCATTGCAGCATTATTTAGAATAACCAGTACATGGAAACAACTTAAGAGTCCTTTGATAGATGAATAAATAGAGAAGATGGGGTACATATTAGGGTGCCAGAAACATATACACATTTTAAGAGAAGTTATCTATGCATTACTTGAAGTTGAATTAAATTATGGTAGCAATGTGTGGTAACCACTTTGAGCACCTCTTGTAATTGCAGAAGTCAAGCATGACTTGTACTCATCCTTTTGTTATCGGTATATGTGGAGATAACACTTTTAACAGTTTTTTTCTTTCCTAAAATGTGTATACTTTTGGGGAGGGCACCATCTATATATAAAATGGAATATCACTTAGCCATAGAATGAAATACTGTCATTTTTAACAACATGAATGGATCTTGAGAATATCATGCTAAGTGAAATAAGTCAGACTGAAAAGGAGAAGACTCATGATTTCAGTCATATGTGGAACATAAAACAGAAAGCGAGAAATAAATGAAAAAAACAACCAAATAAACAAAAAACCCAAACTAAAACTTATTGATATAGACAATAATATTATGGTTATCAGAAGGGAAAGGGTGTGGGGGGAGAGATTAAAGAAGGCAAAGGTGATCAAATATATGGTGACAGAGACTAAACTTTGAGTGATGAGCATACAGTATAATATAATGTATTATAATATTGTACACTTGAAGCCTATATAATCTTATTAACTAGTGTCACCCCAATAAATTTAATAAAACAATTTTAAAAAGGAAAGGGGAAAAAAGAGGAAGATAAACATATTTATAATTTAGAGACACTAATAATCCTAATAAAGAAGCTGGAAGAGAAAAGGCATGGATGAACATGGGGTCACATCTATTAGAAGGCCAAGTCAGAAGATAAAGTAGTAATTTAGTACTACCTAGTGTTTAATACTGTGGTAGTTCAGAAGAATACACAGATTGTACAGTAGGGTTGGACTAAGGCAGCATGCCTTTGAATAAAGCAAAGTGGATAGACTGGGGAGAATTAGGTTGTGACAACAAAGATGCAATATAGGGAAGGATATTAGGCAATAAAAGATGACTCCCAACTTCCTCATCCCTGCAGTTTTGAATACTTAGTAAATACATGTCTTTGATGGACAGACCGATTAACAGAGACAAAGGCTAAGTCTAGCTCTGAGGATGATGATTTTGAGGTCTGAAGATAGCAAAAGGAGATAGAAATCATGGGAGAGGAACACAGCAGACAACTAGAATAGAGGATAAAATGGAAATTCATTTGGCCTTTAGAATCTTGTTCCAGTCCTTCTATCCCAGAGCTGCCATGAGGGAAGAGGAGAGCTAGCAGGGAGATTAGGGGGGACACTTACCTTCCTGTGCCTGAATATTCTGGATCAGACAGAGTACTGAAAGAGAGAGATGCATGAAAAATCAATCCTTTCATTTCCAATCTCTATTATAAGTCACCCTACACAATGACACACAAGGTGCAATTTGTTTCTTCCACAGCAAACATCATTGAGGCTCATCTTTTAGTTTTACTTTCTAGATTCCAGCCCCTGAGGCTGTCACCTGCAGGCACTCTGGAACCTCTGTGAATTCCCCGACAGCATGGCATGAGTTGAATGAATCCCACAAGGGCAACTGAACAACTGAGCCCCACAAACTAGCTTGGACTTGGATAGAAACTGTTACAGATATCTGGACAAAGACAATCTCTCCACTAATAAGATCAGAATCTCCCTGGCAGCCACCAAGATCAATGAACCTGTATGTTAAGAGAAACCCTGACTATTTCCTCTAACCCACTTGCATTTCAGGACATACTGACACAGAGGAAGGCGATATCCTTGGGAGCCATAATTCTGACACAGCCTCAGTCCATTTAGACTCTTCTTAGTGCACATTAGCAGTATGACGGGCTCTTGCAAGATATTAAAATCCATAGGAAGTCTGAGGTTAGAACCTAACGTCAGAGAATTTCTGCATCTATTGCTTCACAAAGTTTGGTTTATTACCCAAGTACTTAGTTCTGGGTAGCTCTTAGATAGAGTCCAAGAGAAGAGCAAACTTCCCATTTATGTTTCAGATCAGAAATGTTTTCCTCAACTAATATCTAAAAGGGCTCAAATAGTCATTGGGACCATATCTCACATCCAAATGGAAGGGCCTGGGACAAACTATCAGATGGGTGCCCTATAGACAGAGATTTTTATTCATTGGACCATCAGTTAAATGCCATATGGTCTTGACAGTTATGGGTTTACCCTGTAATTCATGTACTGAGTATGTCCACTAGGACTTGACCAGGCAGGCAGTATACTCTTACACTGGGGAGTATCCCAGTGTGAGCATATAAAGAAATTTTCTCGACATATTCTTTATCTTTAGAGAAAGAATTTTCTATCTCTATCTCCATCTACCTATCTCTATACCTATCAATATATATCTATATCTATGTATCTATTAATATATTTATATCAATAAACGGTGGATGGATGGATGGAGAGTATAGATTAGATCGATAATTTGGTTTTAAAGATTTATTTTATTGTTTTTTTTGGCAGAGAGAGACAGAGATAGAGAGAGACAGAGAGAAGGGGGAGTGCCCAGAGCAGTCTCCATAGTTGTACATCATTAGTTTTTGACTTTGTTTAATTCCACAAGGTGGGTGGGACCATGCAGGGCAGGAACTGGGTGGGGGTCTCCCACATGGGAGATATGCCCCCATGAGCTGGGGGCTGAACTGGGGGCCTCCCACATGGGAAGCTTGCCCCAGTGAGAACTGAACTGGGAACCACACCCCAATTCAGCATATAGGTCCACATGGGCCAGAGCCAGTATTTGATCCTCGTTCCTGGGGCTGCAAAGTGAGCACTTAACCCGCTGAGTTATCCTGGCATTCCCAGATAATTTGGTTTTAGACTCCTGTATATCACTATTTCTTCAAGTATGAGATGCCAAATATTTCTTTTTTTTAAATAAAAAAAATTATTGTTTGAGAGATGAAAGAGAAAGAGAGAGAGAGAGAGAGAGAGAGAGAGAGAGAGAGAGAGAGAGAGAGAGAGAGAGAGAAAGTGCTCAGAGCAGTCTCCATAGTTGAACATCATTAATTGTGACATGGTTTCATTCCACACAGGTGGGTGTGGGACCATGTGGGGTGGAAACCAAGTTGAGGGCCTCTCACATGGGAGGCAGAAACTTTTGCTGTTGACCCATCTGGTGGTTACCAGTTGCATCTTAGTTCAGCATATAGGGCTACATGGGCCAGGCCTTGGCATTGAACCCTGGACCTTGCGATTGTGAAGCAAGTTCTCAACCACTGAGCTATCCTGTCATCCTCCTGGGAAGTCAAATATTTCAAATCAAATTTTATATTGATTATCTCATTTTCATTGCAATACATCACCTTTCCCCCCAGCTTTATTGAGATATAATAGACATATAACCGTGTGTAAGTTTAAGGTGTGCAATGTGTTGATTTGACACACTTATATACTATAAAATGATTTCAATCATAGCCTTAGCTAACAATTTCACACATCACAAAATTACCGTTTCATTTTTGTGGTGATGACATTTAAGATCTACCGTCTTAGCAACTTTTAAGTATAGAATACAATACTATTAATTATACTCACTGTGCTGCTACATTAGATGTCCAGAATTATTCATTTTATAATTGAAAGTTTATACTCGTTGACCACCATCTTCCCATTTTCCCCACTCCCAGACCCCTTGTGACCCTGCCTTCCAACTCACCAAGTATTTTGTAGTCCTGAGCCTCCCATTTTTTGGAAGGCAAATCAGCTCCCACATCAGTTGTTTCATTTTGTGCAAATTTATAGCTTCTGTCTTTTTTCATTAGATTTTACCAGATTCCATATATATTCATCTGAGTTCTCTCTATCTCTCTATCTCTCTGTTTGTCTTGTAATTCTCTACACATCACAGCATTTCAGGTACTAAGTATTCCTTGAACATAGCTTGTTCTCACCTTAGTAACTTCATGGCTAATAGCTCTGGAATATTCTTCCACCAATTTTCAAAGAGTCAAACACTTCTTTTCATTAAGGTTAAAAATTAAATATTGCCAGATGAGTGAAAGATTCTCTACCATTCATCCTAAATTGTCCAGTAAACATCACCTATCACTGTATTTTAAATTTCATGTGTACTTGCTTCACAGTTGATTATTCATTTCATCCATCCATTCACCCATCCATTCACCCATCCACCCACCCACCCACCCACTTGTGCACTCATTTTCTGCCCTCCCACTTAGCCATGCTGCAATACCAGCTTCCCAAGAGCAGAGGGCATCCACCACAAAATGGCCATGTCCTAATTCTCATAACCTGTGCTTATATGACATGACAAGGAGAAATTAAGGTTGCAGGTGGAGTTAAGGTTGCCAATTAGTTGACTTTAAAATATGGAGGTTAAAAAAATAGGGAGGTTATCTTGGATTACCTCAGGGTAATCACAGGGTCCTTAAAAGAGAATGAAGTTGACTTTGAAGATGGAGGAAGAGGCCATGAGCCAAGGAATTGGGAAGCCTCTAGGAGCTGGAAAAGGCAAGGAAAGGGATTCTCCCCTGGAGTCTCCAGAAGGAAGGCTGCTCTGTTGCCATTTTGATTTTAGCCCAGTGAGGTGTTTTAGACTTCTGACCTACAGAACTGCAAGATAATTAAAAAAAAAACTGTGTTGTTTTAATTCACTAAGCTTGTAGAAATTTGTTATAGTAGCAATTAAAAGCAGATACACATTGCATATCTAACACATGTAACGATGCTTGAATGAATAAATTAATGAAAGAGTTATAAATGTTACTGAATTCAGTTCTTTCTTACTGAAAGTCTCTTGGTCTAGTCAGTACATCAAGGTTGCACCCTGACAGACAAGAGCTAATTTATTGGCAAAATGAAATTGCTCTAAGATCTGGCCCAGGCCCCACCAGTTTCTTCTTCCTTCCCCTTCCTCAAGTCCCCATGTTTCTCATTCCCAGTTAGGAATGGGGACAGAATAAGCACAGCATTATTCCTGGTAAGGGGGTCAGATTTATTCTCATTCTTCTCTCTTGGAAGAGGTCTCAGTTGCAGAAAATGAGAGATTAAAAGTCCTCCCTGAGTCCTACACTAACCCAAACCCTTCTGCTGTTGTCAGGTCTGAGAATTAGAGAGAAAGGTAGCAAACCCAAGATCACAGAGATGGAAGATGGCTGACTCACCACTCAAACATAAGGCTTCTCTCTCCCTGGTTTCCACAAACAGATAAGAGGGACCCTTTACTCACCAGTTTTGGAGCTTGGTTCTGTGGGTACAAGGCAACTACTTGAAGAGTTTTCTAGAAAATAAGACAGGAGGGAGAAAAAGAAATGAAGCTATTTGTCTTCTATCCCACAAGCTCCTTTGTTAGCTCACAAGAGCTCCTGGGAGTCCTGGGATCCCCTTCCCATAATCTCTGGGGACTTGAGTCACTCCCTAAGAAAAAAATGGGGAAGCTGGGATGGCTCAGTGGGTTAAGTGCTCACTTTGCCACTCCAGGGACCAGGATCGAATCCCAGCCTCAGCCCGTGCAGACCCATATGCTGAACTGGGGAGTGCTCCCAATTCAGTTCTCACCTGGGTGAGACCCTGGCCCAGTTCCTGCCCTGTGCAGCCCCGCGCCCACCTGTGGAATGAAACTATGTGGAAAAACCAATGATGTGCAACTATGGAGACTGTTCTGGGCCTTCCTTCTTCTCTCTGTCTCTGTATCTCTTTCTCTCTGTCAAAAATAAAAAATAGGGGAAGCCAGGATGGCTCAGTGGGTTAAGTGCTCACTTTGCAGCGCTGGGGGCTGAGGATCAAATCCCGGCCTTGGCCCCAGCCCCAGCCCCGGCCCATGAAGACCCATATGCTAAACTGGGGAGTTCCCCCAGTTCAGTTCTCTCTCTATCTCTGTATCTCTCTCTCTCTCTCTCTGTCTGTCAAAAAAAAAAAAAGAACAAAAAAGAACAAAACACAAATAATAAAATGGCAATAACTACATATGTATCAACAATTACTTCAAATGTAAATGGATTAAATGCTCCATTCAAAAGACATAGGGTGACTGAATGGATAAGAAAACACTACTGACAAGAGACTCCAGACTGAAACATACACACAGACTGAAAGTAAAGAGATGAAAATAGATATTTCATAAAAATGAGAGCAAACAAACAAAAAAGTTGGAGCAGCAATACTTATACCAGACAAAATATACTTTAAAACAAAGGCTATAAGAAGAAACAAAGAAGGACGAGTAATTCCACTTTTGAATATTTAGCCATAAAAACCCAAAACACTAATTTGAAAAGACATATGCATTAATATGTTCACTGCAGCATTATTTACAATAGTCAAGATATGGAAGCAACCCTAAGTGTTCATCAATAGATGAATGGATAAAGAAGATGTGGTACATATATAGAATAGAATATTACTCAGCCATAAAAAAGAATGAAATCTTGCCTGCAACAACATGAATGGACCTAGAGGATATTATGCTTAATAAAATAAGTCAGACAAATACCATTTGATCTCACTCATATGTGGAATCTACAGAACAAAATAAATTAGCAAACAAGTTAAACAGAAAAAGACTCACAGATCCAGAGAACAAACTGATGTTTGAGAGATGGGAGGAAAGTGGAGGGCTGTGTGAAAAGATGAAGGAATTAAAAAGTACAAATGAGAAAACGAAACTCAAAGGCCCCAGGAAAGAGAAATTCAAGCCTCTCCCCCCTTATCAGGGAGGAATGCAACTCCCCCGCCCAACTTCTGCTTCTTGCTCCACTCCCTCATACCCACCCAGTAATGCCATGGCATATCTCCCCACATGCTTTCGGTTTTCTCCTATAAATTCCCCTGCCTGTCGTGGCTCGGGGCCATTCTCTCCTACTTGCACTGGGAAACGGATGGACTGGGCTTGAGCTTGTATCAATAAAACCTCTCTTTGTACTTGGAAAAATAAATAAATAAATAAATAAATAAATAAAAAGTACAAATGGTAGTTACAAAACAATCATGGGGATGTGAAGTATAGCATAGGGGATATAGTCAATAATATTGTAATCACTAAGCATGGTGTCAGATGGGGAAATAGATTTATCAGGGTGATCACTTCATAAGTCATATAATTTTCTAATCATTATGCTGTACACTTGAAATGAATCTAATATTGCATATCAATGGTAATTGAAAATGAGACATTATTTTAAAGAGAAAAGCAATCTGTGTGAATAAAATAACCAGCTAACATGTGAAATGCATGAAACAGTCGAGCTTGCATGAAACTGTTCTGGAATTTCAGAGGGTCAAGGCACACGTTTCTCCCACCTCTTTTGATCGCAGCCACAGTGACAGCAGAAGCAGCAACTACCCTCATGAAAATGCTGAACTTGGTTATCATCTTGTCCTTAGAGGGTCTGTTATTCCTGGCACTGCTTTCTTTCCTTACTCTACAGATGACACTTATTCCTCCCCAGGTACCCCAGCCCTGAGTACCATTGTCTCTTCCAGGTGCTCACAGAGCCTGGTTCAGATAAGGGGACTAGTCAGTGGAGAGTCTGTAGACCAGAATTGGGGGTTAGATTTTCCAAGAACTTCACAAGTCTTACAGAAGTGGACTGGTCACCCAACCTCCTATGCCATCTGCCCTTCTGTTACAGAAAAATCTTATTTGAGGTGAATAGCAGCCCAAGATTTGGGGAAAGGACTCACCCACTTGTGCCTGGATCCTCTTGACCAGGAAGAATCCTAGAAAGAAAGATTCGTAATGGACAATCCATCTTTCTACATGACCTGGCCTCCCTTCTTGCCCTCACCTGGCCTATGAACCTGGGCAGCCAGGCCTGTCCTGATCTGAAAATAAACTCAGTCATCAAGGTCTATTTTGCAGACAGATATGCAGGGCTCTATGCTGTGGAAAGACCCAACCTTCCAGGTCAATATTTCCACACCTTGTTCCTCCCTCTTCATTCCCTTCCAGGACTCACCAAGACACACCAGGCTGATGATTGTGGATGGCATGGCCCTGTTTCTGCTGACCAGAGGCAGCGACGCAGTGAAGTGGATAAGTATACAGGATGTTGTGAAAGGAGCCCAGTTCATGTAGTTTAGAAGTTGGCCACAGCATGGAAAGGTGACACATGCAGGCTCTACTGACCTTACATACAAGTGGGTGTGGGGCCTGACTGAGGGTAGATTTGGACTTCCTGGAACACTTTCAGACAAGCTGTCACTTCAGATCATTTATGAGAACCAAACTTGAAATACCATCTCAGGTCCAATTTCTCATAGGCTGAATGATCAAATTCTATAATCATATTAAAGACCTTTGACATATTTTTGTTGTTTTGATGTGAGCTTCAAACTCTTACTTGTGTGTATTAGATATTTAGTAGATATTATTATAACGTTCTAATAATATTATTAATTCTATACCAATAATTATGACATAAATCAAAATAATTTCCAATACTAATATTTCTAGTTTTAAAGCAGTACCAATTAAAAGTTATTGAATTTCTTGTAAAAAATTTATGTGGTTATTTGGAATCACTTTGCAAAAACCAAATATAAATTCTGGATGTTGTAGTAATATCTGGAATTTGTCTTTTGAGACAAAAAGCCAAACTTATTGTTCTAACTTTAAATTGTACCTACACATCTAAATATCCACTAACATAATTCTGTAGAAAATCAACTTTGCAACAGCTAATTATGAATGTTTGAAAGAAACACCACAAAACATTTCAAGAAAAAAACAAACCTGAAAATATCAGCCAACTAGAAAGGCATTGCAATACTCAAATAACAAAATCTACCTCTATTTTTGGATCCTTAACCTTCTAAAATTTGTGTAAACTTAAAAAAATATATTTATTTTATTGTTTTTGACACAGACACAGAGAGACAGAGACAGAGAAAAAGGGGAGGGGACAGAGAAGTCTTCATAATTGTGCGTCATTAGTTTTCAACATTGTTTCTTCCCACATGGCTGAGCAGGTCGTTCAGGGCAGGAGCCCGGCTGGGGGCCACCTGCATGGGAGGCACACCCCCTTGAGCCAGGGGCTAAACTGAGGGAGGGGGCAGAACTGAATTGGGGCCTCCCACATGGGAAGCACTCCCTAGTTCAGCAAATGGGTGTGCACAGGCCAGGGCCGGGATTCGATCCTCGGTCCCCAGGGATGCAAAGCGAGTGCTCCCTCTGAGTCATCCTGGCTCCCCCGTAAACTTTTTAATTATGCATTGTAAATAGAGTTCTATATCATTTATATCTATTTATAAAACTTGTAATTTAATAAACTATAAGTGTGTTTATATACATCTATGCACTCACATACATAGTTATTACAAATTAAAAAAATATAAACTTTGAATCTTACTATTTTGTTCTCATATATGTTGCTGACATATGTATTAGAGCTCTATTTCATGTTTTTTTTGGATTTCCATATAAAATTTCTTGCATGGCTATATCAACATAGGTGTATCCATTCTTTTTATGGACAATTGTATAGTTTTCTCTTTTATGACCCACACCTTATGATGATTCCTACAATTAATCCCCTGTGTATATGAAGTCTGGCAATTAAGTTCGAGAACTTGCCACTGTGTACGTACATTGGCAATACTGTATAAACAATTCCATAACATTTCATAACCTTGGCATATCAGTGTCTCACAGCTGTGTTTGTGTTAACATGTGGTGGTGTTTTGCTGAGTGGTGTTCATCATTGTATGTTTTTGTGTGTTGTTGTGAGAATGTCGGAGCTTGAACTAGAGCAATGAACAAACATTATATTTCTTGTTAAACTTGGCAAGAGTGGAAGTGAAATCAGGGACATGTTAGTTCAAGTTAATGGGGATAATACCATGAAGAAAACGGAGGTGTACAAATGGATTAAACATTTTTCTGAGGGGAGAGAAGGTGTCACTGATGAAGAGAGGTCTGGGTGGCCAGTGATGAGCAGAACTGATGAAAACATTGCAAAAATTCATTGAATTATGAGTCAAAATTATTGGCTGACTGTGAGAAGCATAGCCAATCACGTAAACACCAATAGAGAAACAATTAGGAAAATCTTAACTGAAAATGTTGGCATGAGAAAGGTGTGTGCAAAAATGGTCCTGAAGGAGCTCACCAATGAACAAAATGAAAGGAGAGTCCAAGTTTGCCAAGACCTTTTGGAGAGGCAAGACAATGTTTTGGGCCATGTTATCACTGGTGATGAAAGATGGGTGTACCAATACCACCCCAAAACCATGCAACAGAGTGCACAATGGAAGTCAGCCTATTCTCCACGACCCAAAAAGTTTTGTCAGCCCAGATCAAGAGTCAAAACAATGTTGCTAACTTTTTTTTTAATTTCAGAGGGATTATTCATTATGAATTTGTACCAACTGGACAGTCAACAAAGTTGACTATTTGGAAGAGCTGAAAAGGCTATGTGCAAAAATTAGACAAAATGACCTGAACTTTTTGCTAACAATTCATGGCTCTTGCATCATGACAATGCACCAGCTCACACAAAACTGTTTGTGAGGGAGTTTTTAGCCAGTAAACAAATAACTGTATTGGAATACCTTTCATGCTCACCGATCTGGCCTCCAATGACTTTTTTCTTTACCCTAAGATAAAGAGAATATTGAAAGGAAGACATGTTGATGACATTGAGAACATCAAGGGTAATATGAGGATGGCCATTCCAGAAAAAGAGTTCCAAAATTGCTTTGAAGGGTGGGCTAGGTGCTGACAGCAGTGCATAGCTTCCCAAAGGAAATCCTTTGAAGGTGACTGTAGTGATATGCAACAATGAGGTATGTAACACTTTTTCTAGGATGAGTTTAATAACTTAATTGTCAGACCTCATATATACAGGATTGATCAGACATATATACCTAAATGCAAAATCATTGTGTTTTGGGGCAAGTTTATGTTCACTTTATTTTTTATTATTATTATTTTTTATTATTATATTTTATTGTTAAATTTAATGGGGTGACATTGGTTGGCAACAATTAGATAGTTTCCCGATGTACAAGTCCACATCACATCACCCATGCATTGCATTATGTACCCACCTCCCAATGTTCACTTTAATAGATAATGACAAAATACTTTCAACATGGTAAACATTGCTAGGAGAACAGTGTTTATCAATTTTATTGCTTCTTGAAAGAAACAATCTTTTATTTTATTTTTTATTTTTTTTAAAGATTTATTTTTATTGTGTTTGACAGAGAGAAAGAGAGAGAAATACAGAGACAGAGACGGAGAAAAGGGGGAGGGCCCAGAACAGTCTCCATAGTTGAACATCATTGGTTTTTCCACATAGTTTCATTCCACAGGTGGTCATGGGGCTGCTCAGGGCAGGAACTGGGCTGGGGTCTCACCCTAGTGAGAACCGAACTGGGAGCACTCACAGGGTAAGCATATGGGTCTGCACAGGCCGGGGCCGGGATTTGATGCTTGGTCCCCAGGGCTGCAAAGTGAGCGCTTAACCCACTGAGCCATCCCGGCTTCCCAATGTTTTAGTTTTACATATTTTTCTCTTATGTATGTATGTTGTATGTATGCATTATATATTTTTGCATATTGTCATTTATTTCTTTCCTTCAACTTTAGAATTCATTTACTCTTTTAAAAATGTCTTCATGTGAAATTCAACTCTTTATTTAGACTTTTCTTCCATAATTATTTGAAGCTTAATAGTCTTTAAAACGCTTCAGTTGGCTCACACATCATTCATATGGCAAGTGTTCATTTTCATGAGTGTAAAAATATTTTTAGCTTTCCTTTGCAATGGTTTTCTTTGACCCATTGGCTATTTAGATATGTGTGCACCAATTTCCAAATACTTGATGACTTTTCGGATATCTCTTAGATATATATTTCTAATTTAATTCAGCTCTTGTTGTAAATTAGATTCTCTAGGATTTCATATTTTTTAAGAAGATGTTGCTGAATGTTTCACAGGTACTAGAAAGACTGTGAATTAGAAAATCTGTAAGTGAAGGGTTTTTTAAATGTCAATTAAGTATGAATGATTGAAATGTTTTTCAAGCCTTATATCCTTAACTAATTTTTTTGTCTACTTGTTTCCTCATATGGTAGAGGTGGATGCTGATATCTCTAGCTATAATTTTAGATGTGATAAAATCTGTTTTCAAATCTGTTTTTAGTTTAATGTATTTTGAAGTTTCAAATTTAGGTGGATATACAGTTAGAATTGTTATGTCCTATTTTTGAATTTGCATCTGTCATTATAAAATACTTCTTTTATAGCTCCATCTTTCCTAGCTTTAGAGTTCAATTCACTATTAGTATATTTAGAATTATGCATCATCACCATAACCTAGTGTCATTCTTCTTTTTCCTTCTACATACAATTTTCTTTTGTCATTAAAAATTTTTCAATTACCATTGACATTTAATATTATACTAATTTCAGGTGTACAACATAATGGTTAGACATTTATATAATTTATGAAGTGACTCCTCCTGATAAGTCTAGTACCCACCTGACACCATACGTAATGATGTTATTACAACATTATTGACTATATTCCCTATTCTGTACTTTACATCCCCATGACTATTTTGTAACTACCAATTTGTACTTCTTTTTTTTTTAATTTATTGGGGTGACGTTAATTGATATCAATTACATTCTTAATCCCTTCACTTTTTCACCCAGCTCCCAAACTTCTCCCATCCAAAACACTAATTTGAAAAGATATCTGCTCCCTTATGTTCATTGCAACATTATTTATAATAGCCTACATATGGAAGCAACCATCTACAGATGATTATATATAGAACTAATGGTACATATATACAGTAGAATATTACTCAGCCATAAAAATGGTGAAATCTTGCCATCTGCAACAACATGGATGGACCTAGAGAGTATTATTCTAAGTGAAAAAAGTCAGGCATAAAAAGACAAATACCATATGATTTCACTTACATGTGGAGTCTAAAGAACAAAACAAACAAAAAACAATCCAGAAACAGACTTATAGATATAGGGAACCAACTGAAGGTTGCTTAATGTCATTTTTTTACATTTTATTTTTTCATGTCTTTATAATTAAAGTAGACTCCATGCAGATAGCATATACTTGGGTGTTGATGAAAAATATTTCACAATTTCACACATATTTATCCCTCTGACATCTAATTTTTTTTGGAAATTTAAGTTTCTGACTAGTATCATAATCTTTTGCCTCAATAACTTAATTTAATAATTATTGTAGGTCAAAACAACACATTTTTTCAATCTTTAATAAACAGAAATTTTGAATTTTATTTTTATTGCTGAACCCTCTTTTTTTCAGGTCATAGAACTCTTGGTTGAAATTTAATTTCTTGGGGAAGCCGGGATGGCTCAGTAGGTTAAGTGCTCACTTTGCAGCCCCGGGGACTGAGGATCAAATCCTGGCCCCGGCCCCTGTGGACCCATATGCTGAACTGGGGAGTGCCCCTAGTTCAGTTCTCACCAGGATGAGACCCTGGCCCATTTCCTGCCCTGTGCAGCCCCGCACCCACCTGTGGAACAAAACTATGTGGAAAAACCAATGATGTGCAACTATGGAGACTGTTCTGGGCCCTCCCCCTTCTTTCTGTCTCTGTATCTCTCTCTGTCAAAAACAATAAAAATAAATCTTTAAAAAAGAAAAAGAAAGAAAGAAATTTAATTTCTTCCAGCACTTAAAAAATGTTGAGCCATTGCTTTCTCATTTTCATAGTTTCTAATGAGAAGCATGCTGCCATTCTTTTTTTGTTGCTTTATATACGGTACAATGTGATTTCCCCTCTACTCTAGTTGCATTTATAATATTCTCTTTGTCATTGTTTTTGAGTAAAATTTATTTTGGTAGTTTTGTTTGTGTTTTTATTTCTTAGGAGTCATTGTGAAACTGGATGTTATTTTATGTTTGTTATCAAATAAGAATAAATTTGGGCCACTATATCTTCAGATATTTTTATTCTACACACATGCAGCAGTAATTTAATTACATGTTTTCAATAACACATTTTTATAGCCCATGTGTCACTGTGCCTCTGTTCATTTGTTCCAATATTTTAAAAATCTATCTGTCATTTAAAAGAATTTTTATTATTATATTTTTATGTTTACTTAATACTTACTTTGCAACATCTAACATGCTATTACTCTGATGCACTATTTTATTTTTTCTTTTTGGTATACTTTTCCCATAGAATTTTCTATTTGCTTTTTTCTTATATTATTAAGATTTTATCTCAAACATTATATTATTTTTTCTTTAATGTTGAAACATACTTATATTATTCATAACAAAATTTTTTTATTGAAAATGCCAATTTAACCGTTTTTAAATTTATGGATTTCTTTATATTGTATGTATTAATTCCCCCTAGCATATGTACACATTTCCAAATTCCTTGAACATCTAGCAGTTGTTTTTCAGCATCTTGCAAGTTTTGATTGGATGGAAAACATAAGAATTTTATGGCGTCAATTACTAGATTTTGCTATCTTCTCTTCCTCCTCCCCAAAGCAGCCAAACTGAAACTTGTGTGTTTTGGGTGGTTTAGGCTAGGAATTTCTGGTGCCTCATCCAGAACTTGTAAATCTCTAATAGTATTTGTGTAAAGTCTTGGCCCCAGGACTGTGACCTGCACTCCCACTGGAGGTAGAGGCAGTTTAAAATCTACTTGTTCTCTAGCCACAAAAGGTTATCACTTGGGATCTAAAGTGGTTGCTAGACAGTAAGGGGCAAGGGTGTGGTAGATGGAAAAGCTGGTCAATATATATGGTGATGAAAGGAGAACTAACTCTGGGTGGTGAACACACAATGCAATATACACATCATGTATTATAGAATTGTATACTAGAAACCTATATAATATTACTAAGTAATGTCACCCCAGTAAATTAAAAACAATCAAATTGACAAGTTTTGCTGAGATGGAACTGGGCAGGGGACAAGATTTCAGGCCATATACAGTGACAGCGAATCAAGTTGACACTATCAGATTTCCATTCAATTCAGTTGTATTGTGTCTGAAATATCAAGATAAATTGTGGCTGGTGATGCTGGACCTCCACAAACTTAATCAGATTTTACTTCAAATATGGCTGCTGTCATGGTTGAGTGTCTTTAATTGATATATTTGTTTGATCTGAACACAATTTTTATTTAGACATTGAATTGGTGGATATATGTTATTTTACAAATACACCAGAAAGAGTGATCAGAAATATTTGCATTAACTTGAGAAAGACAATAGTACACATGCACCTTCATGCCCTTTCATGCCCAGAACTTTGCTGACCCCAGTCCTCTGTTACAGTGTAGTGGGATGAGAACATGATCATCTTGCTATTCTATAAACCATCACTCTGATACATCCTACTGATAACCTGATTTTAATTATACTCGATGAGAAGGAATTAGGAAGTTCTCTGGATACTGTGATAAGATATGTGCTGCAGGTTGTAGAATTTTGAAATAACTATAAATATTTTATAGTGTCAGTGAAATTTATGAGGGTCTTGTAAGTATCTTCTGCTAGGTAAATGACATTACAATCCTTGCATCTACTACAAAATAATACATGGAAGGCTGTGTTATAAGGCTTATTGCGGGGTGTGCAGACAGCAAATGATGCAGATAGAAATATCAACCTTTTACATTTATCTGTTGATGTCAGCCAGACTATGTCTTTAGCTACAAGCCAATAGGTGTTCAAGGGCCTCATCATGGAGTAGCCGTGAGGGTAGATGGAGTCTATGAAGGGGGCCTTAGTACAACACAAATGTTTTCTCACCAAGGATCTCAGCTTCTGCTGTTGTAGAAAGTCTAGACTAATTAAGAGCAGAGTGATTCAAGGCCTTTACTGTAGTGCCAGTCCTCAAAGAGACTAGCCATTGGTTGAAAGTTGATGACATCAGATTAATTCCATGGATGGGCAGTAATTTATCTGGATCAAACTGACATGTAATCCAGATATGGTGGGTTTTTTTTCTTGTTGACACAGCTTCTCCAAAATCAGTGTCTGTAGGTTCATTGCCTTATACCAGAGAACTTACTTAACAGTGAAAGAGGAGCATATAAATGCTTATATTGTCAAGGAATTCACCAGTCTTATTAATATACAGGATTACTCAAGAGAGGTCAGCCTGATAGGAAGTGTAATTTCTTCGTAGTACTCCGGGTAAGTGACCGCATGGAGATGACACCCTGCAGGGGAATGATGCAGTGTCCTTCATGGGGAGGTGCTTTATATATCTCTAAATCCCATGACAATTATATGACATTGTATCCAAAATAGGTAACGTATAGTTCCATGACCCTAGAGTTTAATTTAAAGTGACCCCTTTCCCAATCACTTGCAGTGACACAGTTGGGAAATAAGTGCTCATACCCCACAGCTATAGTTTTTCTGTGTCTGAATATTCTGTTTCTCAGAAGGAGCGTCACTTCAATAATGGGAAACAATAAGGAATATAATGAGCTTGACTCTGTGGATCCTTCTGATCATTTCCAGCTCCTTGTGCTGGTTAGATGGCAGCCATGGAAAAGAGATGGCAAGCAGCCATGATTTTCATCAGGTAATCTTGTTACCTAATGTGTCAGGGAAGAGGTACTTGGAAATCACAAACAGTGTGTCTCTTGGTGCTCAAACGCCAAGATTAATCCTAATTGCTCAATCAAAGCAAACACAACCTGACAGGGACATGGTTACATGATCAAACAACAACAATAATAAAATAGAGTCTAATGTCCCACAGGAATAAAGACATTGGTGAGCCAACCAGCCAAATAAATCAAACCAGCTGAAGTGCTACTGAGAATGAGAGACATTTCTATGTGGGGGAGTTGTAAAGAAGTGTGGTAGGCTGAATAGTGACCCCAGAAATAACCAGGTCCTAATTCTTGGAACCTGTGCCTAATGTCTTTTATTGCAAAGGGGACTTTGCACATGAGATAAAGTTAATGATCTTGAGGAGAGATTGTCCGAGATTTGCTGGATTTGCTCTAACTATAATCATAAGTGTACTTAGAAGAGGGAGGCAGAGGGAGATTTGACTACACAGAATGGGAGAAGGTGATGTGAAGATGCTACTCTGTAGGTTTGGAGATGGAGGAAGGGACCATGAGCCAAGGAATGCAACTCTAGAAGCTGGAAAAGGCAAGTAAACTGGTTTCCATTCTGAGCTCCCTCCCCTCCCCCAGGGAGTGTGGTCCTGCTGGCAACTTTAAACTGATTTCATACTTCTTCTAGAACTGTAATAAGAAATGTATATTGCTATATTGCTTTAAGCCAGCAAGTTTGTGGTGATTTGTTACAGTCATGATAAGTAACTAATACAAGGGGGAGGGATGACAACTATAATAAGGCCATTAAACCAATTGCATCAGGGGTGTGTGTGTGTGGGTGTAGCTCCTTCCAACAGTTCCAATTTTGCTTGTGTGTCTTTTTACACTACAAATTGTAAATAGCCACCATTCTGAAAATTGGTGCAGTCAACTTAGTAAGAGGCATGAAATGATCTAAGTGGTACAAGATGGAGACTGTAACCAATGTTGAAACTCTTTTCATGTTCAGTTGAAACCCTTTCCCATTTTGTGGACATCACTTCCTAGTATTTGTTCATTCCCCACAGCCAATAACTGCATCTCCTTGATGAAGGGCTATCTTCAGACTGTCAGAACCCACTTTTTCTGCAAACTTGAAGAACTAAAAGTTTCTGAGAATTTATGTTTCACTCAGATCAGGTTAAAACTTCAAGCTGATGGGTGAAGGTGTATAAATAATCTCATTCCCTTTCACCCTTGTAGGGTTGGTTTTGAAGTGTGAGCTCTTTCTCAGAATTCATCTGAGAAATTTTGCCAAAACTACCTCTCTTGTAATTTGTGGATGTCATTTTGGGTGGGGGGGCTTATTTTTCTCTTTCAATTTCTTAATTCCTCTACAAGCACCTCCTCCATACCTCAGAACCATTTCTTAAACAAACTACTATGTAAATCCCTATCTCAATACTTTCTGAGTAATGAAACCTAAGGAAGTGCTTTTTTTGGTTGGTGTATTTATTTCATCTTCTATTGTTTTTGTTGTTTATAGAAATGACTTGGATTATATATATTTTTTATCCAGTGACATTGATAAATTTACTATTCCTGTTTTAGTGGTTTACTGTTTTTTTTCCTGTGAACACAATTTAGCCATTTGAGAATAATGTCTTTTTTGTAACAATCTTCTCAATACTTATAACTTTGATGATGATGATAGTGATGGTGATGATGATGATGGTGGTGATGATGATGATAGTGATGATGGAGGTGATGCTTATTTAGCCTTAATGCATTTGTAGGACCAGCAGCACAATGGTGAATAGAAGTGGCAATGATAAATATTTTTATCTTATTCCTAATTGCAGAGCAAATATGTCAATTTTTCTATTAGAGGTACATTGTTTTTTTTTATAGGTTTTTTATAAATTCCTTTATAATTCAAATGAAGGTTAATTTCATTTAAAGAAATTGTGAACACACTGGCTTTACCAAGCATTTTTTCTGCATCTGTTCAAGTGAACATATCTCCCCCTATTCTGTTAAATGCATTGGTTGATTTTTGAAATTATTATTATTATTTTTGTTGTTATTTATTTATTTATTTTTAAATTTTATTGTTAAACTTATTGGAGTGACATTGATTGGTAACAATTAGATAGTTTCTGGATGTACAAGTCCACATCACATCACCTATGCATCGCATTATGTGCTCACCACCCAGAATCAGCTCCCCTTCCATCACCATATATCCAGCGTCCACTCCCGCTTCCCCTGCCCCAACAACCTTGAATTCCAAAAATAAGCTCAATCTTGTCACAATGTACTATCTTTTTTATATATCAGGGGATTTTACTTGCTAGTCTTTAGTCCAAAACTTTTGTTTCTAAATTCTCATGATATCTTATTCTGTCAATTTTCTATGGTAAGGTTTCGGTATAAACATTATGATTTTGGACTCATTAAGTAAGTTGGAAAATGATTCTTTTTCTATTTTTTTATGAATGTTTGATGTTCTTTTGATCAATGTTGCTAGGGGTTCATAAATCTAGACTTTAAAAACAACATCCCATAGATATATTTTTTAAAACAAATTTTCTACAAATTATCATTATTTCTAAAATTAGCATTTTCTTCTTTCTACCTTTCTCAGGAATTAATTTGCTCTTTTTTGTATTACTTTTTGTGATAGAAGATTAAATCATTAATTCTCCAAGACTTTTTCTGCTTTAATATTTCTGGTATTTAAGGTTTTCATTTACTATAGATACTCCTTTTCTTGAACCTTATTGATTTCATGTGTAATTTTTCTATTATTTTACTGTAGAAAACATTTTTTCACTCTTTGTAATTTTTATTTTTTTAAAGATTTATTTTTTTATTGTTTTGACAGAGAGAGAGGCAGACAGAGAGAGACAGAGAGAAGGCGGAGGGCCCAGAGCATTCCCCATAGTTATACATCATTAGTTTTCAATATAGTTTTATTCCACAGGTGGGCGCAGGGCTGCGCAGGGCAGGAACCGGCTGGGGGCCTTCTGCATGGGAGGCACGCCCCTGTGAGCTGGGGGCCTCCCATATGAGAAGCACTCCCAGGACAGGAGCCGGACCGGGGGCCTCCCACATAGGAAGCTCATCCCTGTGAGAACCAAACTGGGGGTACATCCCAGTTCAGCATATGGGTCTACATGGGTTGGGGCTGGGATTCGATCCTTCAACCCCAGGGCTGCAGAATGAGCACGCAACCTGCTGTGCCATCCTAGCATCCCGATTTTCTTTTTTAAATCAATTCATTATTTAGAAATAATTTGTTAACCACCAAAAATATGGTAGTGCTATCGTGCAGAATCAGGATGCTCCCAAAGGGTCCCAGGAGCTCCTGCTGGCCTGTATCAGGTCTCCAGGCTGGCTTGGGGGGGCGGGGGGACGGGACACTAGATGAGTGTTCATGGAGGCAGCTCCTGTGCCTACTGAGGGCCCCAAAATCCAAGTCCCTGGAGTGTGGGGTCAGGGTCCTTCCTGGGCTAGTGGATGGCCAGAGCTGCGTACACACTGGGCTTCTCTGGAGGCTGCACTTCCTGGGAGGTAGGAGGTGACATTTTCTGTCCCAGCATGAAGCTATCCAACTGGGCATAGGTCACATCCTCAAGGGCTTCCGATGCGGCAGCCTGGAGCATAGGGAGAGTGGCAGATAGGTGTGTGGTTGGGGTGGGGGAGCAAGGGGGTCCTGGGAAGGTGAGACACACCTGACTGTCCTTCTGTCTGTCCTCTTCGGCTTGTCTGTCCTTCAGATCAAGCAATTCTATTGACAGCGAGGAAGGAAGGAGAGGGAGAGGGGTATCCAGCCCCTGTCTGAGTCTCATGTGGTTTACTTGGGCTTCTGTCACTTCCTGTGGGTGGTCATTATCTTCAGTTGCCTGCTAGAGAGGGACAACGAGGGCAGTTTGTGTCCTTAAGTCCACTCCTGTACCTGTGACACTTTACCATGTCAAAACCAGAGTGTCCAGGGGGATGCCGGATAGTTCAGCAGTTGAGTGCTTGCCTCGCAGTCACGAGGTGCAGGGTTCGATTCCTGATCCTGGCCCATGCAAACCCCAGGTGCTGAACTGCGGCACAACGGGTGGCTGCTGTGATAGCTTGGTGGTGAAGATTCTCACCTCCCTTGTGGGAGGTCACCACGTCCACCTGCGTGCAATGAAGCTGTCACAACTAATGGGGACTGCTCTGGGCCCTCCCCCCTTCTCTCTCGCTCTCCTTCTCCCAAGCAATAAAATAAATTAAAAAAACAAAAAAGAGAGTGTCCATTGGAAACTGTAAATCAGATCATGTCATTCCATGAGTAGAAAACTCTCCAGTGGCTTCCACAAAAACTATCACAGTCTAGAGGATCTATGTGATCGAGTCCCTCCCAAGCCTCCCACCCTCATGGATAGCACTTTTTCTCCTTCTCTGTCCACCTTCAGCCACACTAGACATCATTCTGTTTCTGGAACAAGGTGAGCACATTCCCAACTCTGAGCCTTTTTACTTACTATTCCTTCTGCTCACAACACTATTCCATTAAATATGTATATAGCATTTCCTTCCCACTATATTTGTCTCTGCTCAACTGTTAACTTAACTTTTTGGTTGGACCATCCTGCTCTTACCAACACATTCCATTCCTTTATATATTATTCATTCTCACTTTGCACTGTCTGACTTTGTGTAATTGTATCTGTGATGAGTTCATCATTGTCTCCTCAGGGGAAAGGAAGTCACTGAGGACAGAGATTGTGTCTAGCATGAAAGAGAGCTGGCCAAAGAGCAGTCCCTCAATAAAAAAAATGTTAACGAGAGCTGAGTGATAGAATAAACAAATGGAGATCTCATTCACTTACTCAACAAACTTACATTAAGCTTAATAAAGATCAGACATGGCAAGCAAGGAAAAGAATTTCCTTGCCTTCAGTCGCTTGTTGTTCAGTCACTAGAAGGCAGCGAGAAAGACTTTAAGCAAAGAAACAACACCATTAAGTATAATGAAAATAAAACAGTGACATAAAAGAGGGTAAGTGGAGAAAGGATGGGTTTACCTTGCTGTGACCACAGAAGACATTTTCGGAGGTGGCTGACAAGCCGAGACCTTAACAACAAAGAGACAGCCCTGTAAATACCATCAGGAAGCTCTTGCTGGATTTTCAGATTGTAAAACTCTGGAACCTTCTCATGTTTGTGGGTCTCTTAGCACAACTTGCTAATAATCTATGTGTGTATAGCTCATGACATCCCATTCCTGACTTACGGCATTTGCCCTGGAGCTGGTGTCGGAGGAGGAGGATGGAGAGCAGCAGGACGAAGGCCACCAAGACCCCGATCAGGACCTTCAGGTACCATTTGAGACCTTGGGCACGAATAACGTCATGCATGAACCAATGATGCCATTTAATCGAGTGTCCGCCCTGTGCCAGGCACATGCTGGGGTCTGTCATTCATCTCCTCTAACCCTCACAACTGTCATGCACCACAGAATTGCCACCTCTACCCTTCCCATAGACAAAGGAACTGAGGCCCAGAGTGGTAAATGACATGCCCCAGGTCACCCGGCCTGGAAACAGCAGAGCCAGGAGCTGCCCTTGGGGTCTGACTCGTGCCCTTGCTCTCTCCCCTTGAGCTGAGCACCTGGGCTGAGGGAAAGGAGTTGAACTCGTGGTATTCCCCTGGTAACACCCCCACACTCCATACACCATCACTGCTGCACCTTGCAGAACTGCATGCTGGGGGTTTCCGGGTGAGGCACCCTCTCGCAGGAGGTCAGAGCCATAACTGAAAGGAAATCTTGGAACTAGGCTCTGACTCACCTTTTACACTTGGAGAAACTGAGGCCCAGACAGGGGAAAAGTGTATCCAAGCCAGTATCTCCAGAGTTGCCTGAATGAAACGCATCATTCATCCTCTGAACCCCATGGACCCATCACCAAACCCCGCACAGACCCTACCTTACCCATAACTCTGTGGGTCTAATCCTAAGGAAGGGGCGGGGCTGGTGCTCGGAGCCTCCAGGCGCTCGGGATGGGGAAGTAAAGGGCAGGGGCAGCCTTCTGCCTCCAGCATGGCTGCTCCTCCCCCATGGTGGCCCCAACACGCTCCTCTAACATCACTGCCCTGCCTACCATCTGCTAGATTCAGAGCCGCAGGAGCCCCACCCTGGCACCTGTGCTGCATTCCCAGCACCCATGGGGCACAAGCCTGGCCTGGAGTGTCTGGGGCGTTAGATCCTCAGAGACTCAGAACTGCCCTGGGACGGTCTGTGCTCCCTCTGAGCAGAGGCCCCGGAGACTCACCAGCTGGGGAGACGCGCCCTGTGGGTGGGGGGCTGGGCTCCGCAGAGGGTCCTGGGAATGAGGACATGAAGAGCTGAGGGGCTGCCCCTGGAGTCCCACCTCACTCCAAATTCCCTCCTACATCTATCCTGTGGTGACCCCACGACCCATTTCCTACCCATCTGGCACCTTCCTGACCCCAGGTGAGGGGACTTTTGAGAGGCAGACCCCCTTCTGGATGATCCTTCCAGACTCCTGTCTCCGTCCCACCCCAGCCCTCTCGTGGGGACAAGGCCATGAGCTGGCTGAGCTCAGAAAGGACAGGGTCAGGGCTCCTCACCTGAGACCAGGAGCTCCAGGGGGTCACTGGGGTGTGACAACAGGTAGGGGGAGGTGCTCTGTGAGCTGTAGCACCTGTAGGTGCCCCCGTGGGCTGACATCACAGGACTCAGGGAGAATTCCGCCTGGTGCTGCTGAGCTCCGGACTTTGAGCTAAGACGCAGGGGGGGATGGGCTGCCCCCTCCTTGGACAAAAGGAAAGTGTCCCTCGAGATCTGTGACTGACACAGCAGGGTCACATTCTGTCCTGAGGCCACCGTGGGGCCTGGCTGCACCGAGAGGGAGGGTCTGTCAAAGAGCTGTCCTAGAGAGAGGAAGGTGGGTGAGGGTCCGGCTGCCACCTTGTCCTGAACTGAGTCACCAGGCCTCTCTCTGAGGACCCTCGTCTCTGTCTGTCTCTGCTTCTCTGAGTCTCTCCCTCCCCACTAACCCCCTGTCTCTCTCTGTCCCTCCCTGGGGTCCCCACACCCCTCGTCCCATCCCTCACCACCTGGACTCCCCCAGAAGGGCCAGTGCAGAGTCGGGGACTCTGACCAAACTCACTGGCCCCTCACCTGCCACCAGGACATCCAGGGGGGTCACTGGGGGCCGACCACTCCGAGGAGAGCGTGTGTCCACCGTAGCATCTGTAGCGGCCCCCGTGGGAGCGGCTCCCAGGGCCCAGGCGGAAGTGGGCCTGAGAGAGACCAGCCTGCGGCTGCCGGCCAGGGCGCTGGGGGAGGTCCCCTGTCCCCTCCTTGGACAGAGCGAATCTGTCATAGCCGACCTCAGAGCGACACTGGAGGGTCAGGCTCTGTCCAGAGGTCACGACAGGGCCCTGCTGGCTCAGGAGGGAGGGCTTCCCAGACACCCCTGGGCGAGACCAGCGTGGACCTGGGGGCTGGGTCCTCCCATTCGCCCCCTTCTCATGTGCTGACCCCGGGTCTCACTGTGTCTCACTCAGTCCCTGGTCCAGGGACCCCCTTGCTCCCCTCACCCCACCCTCTCACATGGGGCTCCCTCCTAGCAAAGACCCCTATAGGCTGCCTGGTGCCCTCAAACCTGGATGGGGCCAGGCTGGGACCTCCTCACCTGAGACCAGGAGCTCCAGGGGGTCACTGGGGCGTGAGCACACCTGGGGGGTGTCCCTGGAACAGCCGTAGCATCTGAACGTCCACCGGTGACTGGGGGTCACGGGGCCCACAGGGAACAGGGCCTGGACACCCCCACTGGGGAGTGGCTGTGAGTCCAGGGCCCAGAAGGGCCTGTGTTCTCCTTCCTGAGTCAGAATGAACCTGCCAAATCCCTGCCCTGAGCCACACAGGAGGGTCACGTTTCCTCCTGAGCTCACGACAGGGCTCGGCAGGGCTGAGAGGCTGGGTGGGCTGTAGGCTCCTAGGAGAGGAGGAGGCCGCGTGTTAAAAGGGACTCACACCTCCCTCACATCGCCCAGGGATGGGCTGTGAGGGAGAAACACCCTGAGACCAGACCCTCTTTCTGAGATCTGAGTCTGAGGCTGGGACCCTGAGTGTCCTCTCACCTGTCACCACCAGCTCCAGGAGGTCACTGCGCTCTGACCAGCCAGTGGGGCTGAGATAGTAACAGAAGTATCTCCCCGTATATTGCTCTGTCATGTTTCTGATGGAGAACTTGCCCTTGTCACCGGGATCCAGTGGCTTATTTTCATACCAGGGTGCTATGCTGTCCTCTTTATCCACATAGAACTCCTGGGCCCCCAGAGTCCCCTGACACCAGATGGTCACGGGGCTCCCCAAGGGGATCACAGAGCCTGGCTCAGCCCATAAGACAGGCTTGGGGAGGGCTCCTATAATAGGAAGAAACCAAAGACTGCATCACAAGATATTTTCCACCCCTCACACCCAGCTCAGCCCAATTCCCTCTCATTTTGTCACCTCGTCCCAGAACCTCTGTGCTTTTGCCTGAGCCCCAGGGCCTGAACTAAGAGGTGGGACATGGGGCCTGGGGTGGACTTACCTCCCTGCACTCGGGTCCTGTGGCCCAGACTCAGCCCTGGAAGAGAGTTGCCTGTGAGAGATTTGCATCCGGGCACTCGAGCCGATTCTCTTCTCTTAGGGCTCCCTCCACCCGAGCTGCCTGAGCCCGAGGTGCCCCTTGAGCAAGGTGGCATGGCCTCCCCACCCACGCCCGCGGCCCTCTCCCTTCTCCACGACTGACCAAGGCCGAGAAGAGCAGGGAGGATGGACAGCATGGCTCCCGCTGTGCAGATGGAGGAGCCCCCGGGCCTGAAGGACAGATGCACAGGATGTGGTGAGTCAGGAGCTGCTGCCACCCTTTCGGGTTCCTGCAGTTGTGGCCCACAGCAAGGGGACAGTCCCCCCTGGGCCTGGCTCTGGGTGTCCCCAGGATGAGGGCTCGGGCGGAAGCCAGGTCCTCAGTGACCATCAGCTCAGGTCTGCCATCTCATGTGACTCCTAGGACTCTGTGCCTGGTCTGAAGTCCTGCTCAGAGAGAGTGGGACCCGGCTGTCATCCTGAGTGGGCCTGCGATAAGCTGGCTCTAAACACCACTTATTTCCTCAGCCCTTCATAAACGGAATTTACTCACTGTCTTCGACTAGTCCATGAACAAATATGGCATTGGTGCCAGAACAGAAATGCTCATCCATCTGTGAGCCAGGAGACCCATTTGAGGCCTCTGATTGGTGGGCTATGGACATTCAAATGCTAAGATTGCAATTAATTTACTTGAGAGGAGAAATGAGAGAGAGTATGAGAACAACTGGGGACCATAGCTAGACTATAGTGGGGGGAATGTCTGTTAGAGAAGACTGAAACATAAGGGATTGGAAGAAGAACATTCTTGACAGGAAAGCACATTCTAGAGAAGCTAAGAGACTATCTGAAAGGATAGGGAGAGGGGATGAGGCAGTGATTGGTCATGGGGGTGCTATCCATCATGCAAGGATGGTGGAGTATGTCTTTAAGACAAGGGGAATATATAGGAATGGACTGTTACGGTCTGATTGTCTTGTGGTCAGAAGATCATACGTGCCACTGTATGGCAAATGAACTAAAAAAAATGTAACACCCCAAAATAAAATACCAATGCTGCTTGTCAAACAATATTATTATACAAAAATGGCTCACATGAATTTACCATGTCATCCTCATGCACCCCTTAGCAGTCACAAACACATTTAGAGAAGAGAAACAAGAAAAAAAAAATTCTCAGTACTTCTTGTCCTGTGAATTTATGTGGGGCCTTGGGAGAAAATTTGTTAGATCCAAAAGGTCTCTAAAGAAGCAGACATGGGGGGAAGCTGGGATGGCTCAGTGAGTTACGCGCTCACTTTGCAGTGCCGGGGACAGGGGATCGAATCCCGGCCCCGGCCCGTGCGGACCCATATGCTGAGCTGGGAGCTCCCCCAGTTCAGTTCTCTCTCTGTCTCTGTATCTCTCTCTCTCTCTCTCTCTCTGTCAAAAATAAATAAATACATAAATAAATATATAAAAAAAAGAAGCAGACATGGGAAAGCACAGAAGTGTTAAATGGCCTGGTATGCGTGCGTGCGTGCGTGCATGTGTGTGTGTTCCCATGGCCATTGCACCCGTCTGGCTAGACGGAAGAAGTGAGAACTGAGGTTGGGGGGTCACATGTGGATGATCGTGAACAGCTTGAGGTCAGAAAGACGAGTCTGCGGCCCGGTTTACTGGCTGTGAAGTGGGCTGTCAGGGAAAGAAAGTAGCCTCTTGGAAGTGGCAAGAAAATAGATTTCCCCTAGAGATTCCAGCAAGGAATTGCATCCTTCTGACACCTTAATCTTAGCTCCATGAGGTCCCTGTCAGATTTATGATCCCTAGAACTGAAAGGTAATAATTTTGTAAATTTGTGTTTTTTAAGCCACTAAACAAGAGGTGGTTTGTCACAGAAGCAACAGAAATTCAATAGACCTGGGGTCCTTTTAAAATTCCTTAAGTCTAGGTCATACCAAACATCACTTACATGAAAATCTTGGGGATGTGGGAAAAAGGATGAGAGCCAGATATCAATCATTTTTAAAAGCTCTGCAGAAGATTCCAGTGAGCACTCATATTCCAGAATTGTTGCTCTGAACATAATTACCACTCTCCTCCAGAAATTACATTGCTGCAGAGTGAGGTCTTCATCGGTAGTAAGGCTGGGCCCACACTATGTCACGTTGCTCCAAGTGTGATTCCAGGAACGGAGCATCAGTCAACATCATCACGGAACTTGTTGGAAATACAAGCTCTGGGCCCTGATCTGACTGACTGAGTCAGAATCTGCATTTTAATATAAAATCTAGGTGATTTGTGTGTTTACATTAAATTTTAAGAAACAAATAATGTGCACTAGCAGTTGTCTTCCTAATCTAAAACATCTCTTGAAATGGTTTTTAAATCATCTAAATAAAAATTAATTTAAAGCAGGCCCTTAAGGCTATGAATTCCTTGGAGAAACTCTGTTTCCCTCCTTTCTCTCTTTTCTTCCTTCTCATTCTCCCTCTCCCTCTTCCTCCCTCTCTTTCCCATTGTTTATCAGAACCAAAGATGGTGGCAGACATGACTGCTGCCTTGGTGGGTGTGAAGGGCAACCTTCCCTCCAGCTTTGGTTGACTAGACACACCAAGGTGACCTCAGAGACAGTGGGCGCAGGAGTTGGGGACAGGATGAGCTGGTGGGGGTGGGGGAGCTGTTCAATACACATCTGATCCTGCAAGGAACTCAATGCTTCCTCCTGGAACGTGGGTTTTTCTTCTCACAGTCCCCATCTGACTTTCTGGTTCTGTGAGCAGCAGGGTCTCTCTCTCCATCTCTTTGGGGTAAATCATTTGATTCATTTCTGCCTCTTCAGAGCCCCCTGTGATGCTGGGTGTTGCTGTCCCTTCTAAGTATGGATTCAGACAAGATTGGCATTCATGAGAGTTCCTGTTCAAAGACAGCAAAGGGCACATTCTTGTGCACACCCATGCACACACCTTAAATAACAATTGAAACATAACCACTTTCGGAATGGTTGACGGATACTTGAGCAAGCTACTTTCTCTCTTGGTCTCATTTCCCTTAAGGGAAGCACTGTGACAACATTCTCATCCCCACAAATGTGGTGAAATTCACCTTGCTGAGATATGGAGGCAACAAAACCAGACATTCACCGAGCCACATGGAAATTTGGGAGGTTTGAGAAATTGAGAAGGAATGATACCCTGTACAATTGAGCAGAGGAAGCAAACAGACTCAGATCACACAAGGACAGTCACCTGAATCATGACAAGGATCCTTGCAGGTCATTGGGGGAGATTATGGTGTTTTCTCCTTATGGTGTTGGACCAATGGGGGTAAGTCTCAGAAACAAGGCGAATGTGCATGTCTGTTTCACACCATACATAGTTATTGATGTCGGATGGACTACAGATCAAAATTGTAAAATAAATAAATTAGTTTTCCTTTGGCAAGAAAAGAAATGATGAAAAATATCTTTACAGCTTTGTGGAAGCAAAAATTTCATGAATATGAAACCATGAGTTTAGTGGAAAATTGATACATTGGAATACATTAAAATTTAGAACTTCTGCTCCTTAAGGGCACTAGAGAGTGAAAAGGAAACCATATAATGGATACAGGGGGAGAAGTTACTTGCAATGCCTAAATGAGACCATGGACTAGTATTCAGAACATTTCAGAAACACCCACAAATCCATAAAATAATAGCAGACAGCAACTTACAACCATAAGTTATCAAAATGTATGGTAACATTTGAAAATGCAATCAGCTTTACAACTCATCAGAAAAATGTACATTAAACCACATTCCATGTATGGTATAATACACAGAATGGCTAAAATATAAAGACAGAAAGTACTGAGGGTTGACATGATGTGAGCCTACAGTGACCCTTGGGCACTGGTAATGGGAATGAATACGGTGAGCTCACTCTGGAAAACTGTGGCATCTTATAATAATGAGCACCCTCAAAGAGCCACAGTGGGATATCCAATAGTTCCAGCAACATTTGAAGGAAAGATTATCATTCCATTGGTTTGTCTGGGCACCATTGTCAAAAATTATTTGACGATAGTTGCGTGGGTCTATTTGTTGATTGTTACAGTCATACCATGGTATTCAACTGCTTTGAAACTCATCAAATTTGGTACTCGATGCATTTTGACATGAAAATTTTGTCCCAGTATTCGTTATTTGTTTGGCACTCATCACACCTCCTGGAATCAAATTAACAATGAATACCGAGGTACCACTGCATTATTCCTTATGAAAAAAATTTGTTTAGTACTTGTCATGCCTCCTGGAACCTATTAACAATGAGGACCAAAGTACCACTGTGTTTTATCCCATTGGTCTATGTGTCAATCCTTTAGCCAATACCATACTCCCTTTATTACAGTAACTTTATAGTAAGATTTGAAATTGGAAAGCAGGAGCCCTCTCACCATATGTATTTATAAAATTATTTTGGCTTTTATACTTCTTTATCATATAAATTTTAGAGTCAACTTGTCAATATTTAAAGCATAATTTGTTATAAAAATACCACAGGGATGTAAAGTACAGTATAGGAAATATAGTCACCATGTTGCATACCTGAAACTAATGTGATATTGTATGTCAACTATAATCAAAAAATTTTAAAAAATTAAAGAATGATCTTGTGATACTTCAACCTAGTGAAATTTTTGAAAATGTTCCTAAGGAGATACTTATTCTAGGAAGTAGGAGTTGAGTGGCTGACATGTTTACTGTCCCGGACAGTTTAGGATAATCTGGGCATTCATGCTTCTCAGGCTAATCCAACCAGATAAGTCATCCTATTCAGCAGAGTTCTACATCCTTCTTAACAGGACACTGATTTTGACATAGGATTAAGAATATTTAACTCTTTTAAGACATTACTAATTCTCTTGATGTGTACTGTAGAATTAAACAAGCAGTCACCCCCAGTCACTCATACATACTTTTCTGTGGTGAAAATAAATGAGTACAGGGGTGCGGGGGGGGGGGGAGGGGGGAAATCTCTGCTCCTTGAGACATTAATCAATCTTGCTATTATCTTCAGCTCAATTAGTACCCTACTTCCAAGAGACTCTGTCCTTGGATCTGAAATGAATTATAAGCTTCTGTTTTTTCTTTTCAAACAAGATCTAGTTTGCCCTATAGAATGTGTTCTTTATGCTCAACTCACTAAAAAGGATAAAATGTCTACATGTCTTTAAAGTGTAGTTGGAGTGAAGGTAAACAATGTAAGGAAATATAGTCCTATAAATATTCCGCAAAAAGCATATGTAAATCATATACTTATATTTTTACTCCACTTTTATATAAAATTGAAGGACCACTGGATAGGTTACATATCTGTGTACCCACCAGATGAAGGGGTGGAGCTGTTCAGGACCCAGGGCTAAGTTCACCCTGGCCCTCTCAGGATTAACACACACAGTGGGAAGTCATTAGGGCAGATAGTGGTGGTCTATGGTCTTAAGAAAAACCTAAATACACATGAAATTTTCTGGTCAAGGCTGGACCAGGTTTGGGTCAGCATGACTTCCTGAAACTAGATGAACTATCCTGACCTGTGGATTCTGTGATGGCAATTTTGCATTTACTTTGCAGTAACAGATTGGTTCTGTTCATCCATCAGGAAAAGTGCTAAACTCCTAGTGGCAGTTTTTATAGAGTAATCTTGATGATTGAGTTTTCAATTAAAGTGAAGCCCAAGAGGCAAATCTACAGGATGTGGTGGGCAGTGCCCTCAGACCAGATTGTATCGTCCACAGGTGCCTGCCACACAGGAAGAGGACCGGCTTCTTATCAACCTAAAAATAGCTGGTACTGAGAGTCTGACTTGAGCGACATCACTGACAATGCTCCAGGTCTAAGGTATCACATTTAGTTTTCTGAAACTCTGCAATCATGTAGGGATTTGAACATAACATATTTTGTCCTATTGAGAGTCATAACAAGTATTCAGTTTATAGCATTCAATACTCCCTGTCGAGCTAATGTATGAAAGTGGTTCATGATATGAAACTATTTTCAGAAGAAATATAAAATGTCTATACCTAATATGTATTAAGCCTAGTACCAGTTGTGCATTTTTTACTCTCCTTCCAAACAGAGAGCAGTTAGTGGACAAGTTGATTCTGCAATTCTAGAAGAGAATATAACCTACAAAATTTTCTTTTTGTCACTTTAGCTGAAATTATTTCTTGTGTATGAGTCATAACTCAGTTTCTTTTTTCTCCATGAAGAGGGAGAGGAGAGAGAGAGAGAGAGAGAGAGAGAGAGAGAGAGAGAGAGAGAGAGAGAGAGAAAGAGAATGAGTTAGTTTGACATGGTTGCCATAACAAATCACAATTAACAGAGTGGTTTAAGACAACAGAAAATTATTGTATTGTCTCAGAGTCAGGAGACCAGAGAGACTGACAGAGATGACAGCTAGATAATATATACTGGTAGATAAGAGATAGGTAGGTAGATAGATAGATAGGTAGATAGATAGATAGATAGATAGATAGATAGATAGATAGACAGACAGACACACTGATGCACACATACATAGACACACAGATAGTAGATAGATACATAGATAAGTAAGCAGATTCAGAAACTACAAAAGTTGCTGTCATCAAACTTCATTACATTTCCTGTTGTCTAGGTAAGTTATTTTTACATCAGGCCAGGAAAGAAATATTTTTCCAGATGTATTGGTAAATAATTAACAAATAGCATTGTGTAAATGCTAGGTGTACAATGTGTTGATTTAACACATTTTGTATACTATGATATGATACCATCTCAATGTTAGCTAACACTTCCTCACTTCACATAATTTCCTCTTATTTTGGTAATGAAAATATTTAAGATACACCCTCTTCATAACTTTCAAATATATAATACAGTATGTTAAGGGTACTCACTGTGGTGTACATTAGATCCCTAGGACTTGTTAATCTTTTAACTAGAAGTTTAAACTTTTTGACAAACATCTGTTTATTTCCCCCACCCCCTACCCACTGATAATCAATATTCTACTTTCTGTTTTGTGAGTTTGGCTAGTTTAGATTCCACATATAAGTGCCAACATGTAGTATGTGTCTTTCTCTGTCTGACTTACCTCACTTAGCATAACATCCTCAAGGTCCATCCATGTTGTCACAAATGTCAGGACTTCCTTCTTTCTTGTGGCTTAACAATATATCATTGTTTCCATATCTTAGCTTTTGTGAATAATGATGCAAGGAACATAGGGGTGCTAATATTTCTTTGGGATCCTATTCTCATTTCTTTGGATATATACCCAGAAGTGGGACTGCTGGATCATGAGAGTTCTATTTTTAATTTTTTGAGGGATCACACTCAGAAGACAAATTAATGGATAAAAATTAGTTGAAGACCATACTCTGACAAGCTATAATGACTTGAGCTGCAATAGAAGTATGTTGAGTGCCCAGAATCTCTTTAACATTTAATTAAGCTCCTTTAAAAGTAAAACAGGGGAAGCTGGGATAGCTCAGTGGGTTAAGCGCTCACTTTGCAGCCCCGGGGACCAAGGATCGAATCCCTGCCCCGGCCTGTGCTGACCCATATACTGAACTGGGGAGTGCCCCCAGTTCAGTTCTCTCTCTGTCTCTGTATCTCTCTGTCTCTGTCAAAAACAATAAAATAAATAAATAAATAAATAAAAGTAAAACATACATCAAATATTAAACTTTTCTATGACTCACAAAAATTGAGTTATGAGATGATTGACATTGAAATGGATGCAAATATATCAAGATGGATGTCAGTAAGGAGAGCCTGTTGTAAAGACATCCTCCACAGAAACACGAGGACAGGAACCTGCTTGCAGTGATGGTTTTATTAGGGTAGATGTGAAAAATGTGTGGTTACAGACTTTGCTAAAATGTGTAAAGACTGGGAAGCCAGGATGGCTCAGTGGGTTAAGCACTCACTTTGCAGCCCGGGAACCAAGGATCAAATCCTGGCCCCGGCCCGTGTGGACTCATATGCTGAGCTGGGGAGTTCCCCCAGTTCAGTTCTCACCGGGTGAAGACCCCGGCCCAGTTCCTGCCCTGTGCAGCCCCACTCCCACCTGTGGAATGAAACTATGTGGAAAAACAAATGATGTGCAACTATAGAGACTATTCTGGGCCCTCCCCCTTCTCTCTGTCTCTGTATCTCTTTGTCAAAAACAATAAAAATAAATCTTTAAAACGTGTAAAGATGTTTGTGTATTTTGTTCTGCAGGAAAATTTGGGCAGAAGTGTGTATATAATTGAATCAACATAATAATGTGTGAAGTGTAAATGTCCAGAATGACAGAGTAAGAGAGTGGTATTTCTCTAATAATTAACTGTAAAGCTGGACAAAACACTCCAAAGAAGCATGTCAGGATTCCAAGTGCAACACACACTGATCAGTGTTCTTTCATGGACTCGGGTATTGACAGTGATTTCATGGTACTTTGCTGGAGGCTTTGGTGGGGTGGTTGCTCATGGCTTTCTGACAGAGTGCTCTTTTATGCCCCACCAGTAAGGGGTGCCCTTCACCTGGAACATTTTCAGTGAATGAGGTCATTTGGGGGCATGTGTGAGCCAGTGGGTTGTTCAGGCCTTGTAGCCAGGCACATGTGTCATTTGGAATGGTGGCAAAACTCTTTACAAAATGTGAGCTCTGGGAGATTGACGTTCATGGGTTGATGCTCAGTGTGCCCAAGTTTAAAAGCAGATGTTGAACTCAAATCTGTGGTGTGTTGTGAGGACTGAGAGACTTGGAGGTCATGGGAGCTGGGAGCATTTGGTGTCAGGGTTGAGCTCCTGAGTGCACACCCCCAGCTCAGACTCTGGTGGGAGATGCTTGCCCACCCCATTGCCCCCAGCACTGTGCCCAAGGAGCTATTTGAGGAGGACTCAGTGACCCCATGATGTCTCTGTTGCTCACAAATCTTGTCATGCTAAGCTGCATTTAGAGTTAAATAGGAGTGTATGCATTGCCCATGAACCATTCTTAAAACCTGTTTAACCAAACGCCTTTCAGTTTGTAGCCTCTGGGATGCCCACCCCGGTGCCAGGGTCCTGACTCTTAGACTCAGAATGCCCCCAGATGTCTGGGTCTTGGTATGAAAGAGGCAAGAGCAGAGGGGCTGTGGTCTTGTGTAGGGTGTCACACCTACCTCAGGACCAGCCTGTCCTTTAAAGCAGTGGCCACCCACCTTTTGGGCACTAGGGACTGGTTTCATGGAAGACAATTTTTCATGGACCAGGGGTTGAGATGAGGAGTAGATGTTTCAGGGATAATTCAAATGCATTACATTTATTGTGCACTTTATTTCTATTATTATCACACTGTAACATATAATGAAATGATTATACAACTCACCATATTGTAGCATCAGTGGGAGCCCTAAGCTTGTTTTCCTGCAACTAGATGGTCTAGTCTGGGGTGATAGGAGACGGTGACATCCAAAGTGTCTGCTCTGCTCTGATAGGAGGTGGAGCTCAGGTGGTAAGGGATGGGGAGCCACTGGACATACAGGTGAAGCTTTGCTCGCTGGCCCACACTCGCCTCCTGCTGTGCGGCCCAGTACTGGTTGTGGCCTGGGGGTTGGGGACCCCTGCTTTAAAGGACTATAGCTGCAGTGTTCCATGCACTAGAACCAGGCTGAGGTGACACTCAGTGTCCTCATCTCTTCCCCTGTCACACCACTTTTACAGGCAAAGTAAGGGGTGCATTTGAGATCCCTGGCGCCACCACAGCCCAGGGCACCTGATTGTGAGGCAGAGGATGAGACTGAGTCTTAAAGAAATGCCAGGTCCCCAGGCTTGTGTTCCTAGGACATCAACTATATGTTTCCCCACCAATGCAGTCACATTGACAGACCATGATCTTCCACGACAATTCATCTACGACCCCATCCCCAGACTCATCCCTTGCCTTCCACATACACCCATGCACACACACACGAGAGAGGAACACAAACGCACACACACTAACACCACGCCTAACCCTGCACACATCTAGGCAAGAGCAAGTTTACTTTTTCCTTGGTTTTACCTTTGAGGTAAAAATAGAGGTGTTTGTGGGGCGTTCTCTCAGAGGGCCTCCCTGTGTGAACCCACAGAGAATAAACTGTTGTGTCCTTATAAGGAACACTGTATTTTCTGAAAGTGTCACTCATTAGAGACAAGGAATTTGAATGCACACTGTCATTTATAGTGTTTTTATAACTGCCTTTGGTAATGAAATGACTCATGTCTCAGAACCATGTGTACCTTCCTCAAGTTTAATATCACACACAGCCATGCAGGGCACATCACCCAAAGTGGGATGAGTTTCCCCGTCATGGTGTGCAAGATACTAAGCTCAGGGCTCCGGTGAGATCCCAAACAGGAGATTTGTTATTCCTAGTCAGAAATAGGACTAGGAATTCCTGGGTTTGTTTAAATGTTGTATTAAGGCAGATGAAAAGGAAAAGAAAGTATGTCAAGATTACCTACATGTTCTAAAAAACCGTTACAGGTCCCAACTGCTTTTTCTAGAAAGTAAGTTAATAAATGAATAAAAAAGTGAAATGAGATCAAAGTAAAGAAGCTGTTATGACTTAGAACTGCAGAGTAAAGGGGTAAGCAAGAACCTGTCTCTGGTTACTTGATAATAAACTGCTTCCATCAGCATATTTAGATCCATATGGATTACTCAAAAGGGTGTTCTTTCTAGAGGCTTTGAGGGCATCTGGTAAACCTGCTGGTGGTGGCGTCCCTCACAACTTCTTCCCTTTCATTCCAAGTTAGTCCTGCAGCTGACAGGCGAGTTTGAGTTTGATTCCACAAAACCACTGTTTTACCTAAATTTGAGGTTTCAGACTGTGCTCCATATGTAGGCTTCTGGTGTCCAGCAGTTGTGTTCAGTCACCATGTTTGTTTTGTATTTCAGCAATGGTGGACTGTGAACTCCCATGTGGATCCCAGGGAAATGGAATGTTCACACTGCTTCCTGATCCACTCACCTCAGGACTATTCATTTTGTGCCTTTCCAGAAGCCTGTGGGGAAGCCAAGATGATCACTGCCGGGAGTCCGCAAAGCGCAGAGCACTAATTCCCCAGGAGGAGAGAACCTGAGAAGTGTGAATACTCCTGCGTCCTAATGAAGAAGGAGTTGTTAGCAGGAGTCCCCTCTCTGGGGAGAGAACATGGGCAGAGAGGTTTGATCAATGGCTACTCCTAGACAAGAGTTTCATCCTGGGTGTGTTAAGAACTTTTTCTCATTGGACAAGCCTTAGGCCTGACAGGAGCTTGTTAACTTCAGAGACTTCCACATTCAACTTGGAGGTGTTGTGGGTGACTGCTCCTTAGAGCAGAAAATGTTTTGTGTGTCCTTGTGGCTGGAAAGTGCTAGATGACCATGCCCATGGTTACCTCTATTCTAGTCTGGATCCCCTAATACCCCACACTGGACCCACCAGAAGAGCTCACAGGCAGAGTTGTTCTTGGATCACAGAACCCTGAGAATAGTCCTACTCCTGCTTCAAGAAGTTCATGGTCTAGTCATGGTGAACCAATTACAGCTCAGCATATTAGGCACGTGGGAGTAGTAGCACAAACACTGTGGGGACAAACATCCTACATAACTAAGACTGTGAAATAAAGATGCTGGTATAAAAGGGGTATCTACATTGAAATGCTCAAGAAATCTCAATGGAGGAACAGCATGTCCTAATTCCAAGCGCTGCATGACAGTTTATTGTATGTAGCAGTTTTGTGAGCTGTTTGTGTAGCTATTGATTTGATTAGAAAGTAAAAGAAAAGGTAAGATGGAGAGGTCAACAGAAGTCAATACCCCTGTGTATGCTGTGTGCTAAGGATAGAGGCATGGTTTCCAGAAGACTACAGGTGCCAAGAAAATGTACAAGCAAGAGGTGGTAGACTCAGAGGGGTTTTTTGTTTGTTTGTTTAAGATTTATTTTGATTGTTTTTGACACAGAGAGAGAGAGAGATACAGAGACAGAGACAGAGAGAAGGGGGAGGGCCCAGAACAGTCTCCATAGTTGCACATCATTTGTTTTTCCACATAGTTTCATTCCACAGGTGGGAGTGGGGCTGCACAGGGCAGGAACTGGGCCGGGGTCTTCACCTCAGTGAGAATTGAACTGGAGGCACTCCCCCAGTTCAGCATATGGGTCCACACAGGTCGGGGCTACAAAGTGAGTGCTTAACCCACTGAGCCATTCCGGCTTTTAATGACACAATAACTGGCAGA
>PVKE010005072.1:33639-61074 GCA_004027555.1 Craseonycteris thonglongyai | reverse complement strand
AAACAAAAAAATGAAATCCCTAGGAATAAGTCTAACAAAGTATGTGAAGGATTTATACACTGAGAACTATAAGACACTCTTAAAAGAAATTAAAGAGTACACAAAGAAATGGAAAGACATTCCATGTTCATGGATTGGAAGAATCAACATAGTTAAAATGGCCATACTCCCCAAAGCAATATACAGATTCAATGCCATTTCCATCAAAATCCCACAGTCATTCTTTCAAGAAATAGGTTAAAAAATCATCAAATTTGTGTGGAACCACAAAAGATTATGAATCGCCAAAGCTTTCTTAAGGAAAAAGGATAAAGCTGGTGGCATCTCACTGCCTGACTTCTATCTGTACTACAGAGCCTCAGTAATCAAACAGCTTGGTACTGGCAGAAAAACAGGCACACGGACCAATGGAATAGAATTGAAAACCCAGATATAAACCCACAAATTTATGGACAGATTGTTTTTGATAAAGGATCGAAAAATACCGTATTTTCCGGCATATAAGACAACCGGGCGTATAAGACGACCCCCTCATTTTACAGTTAAAACATAGGTTTAGGCTGTATAAGACTACAGCCTCAGAAGTGGGGGGTAGTCTTATACAGCAAATATAGGCCTAAACCTATGTTTTAACTGTAAAATTAGGGGGTCGTCTTATACGCCCGGTCGTCCTATACGCCGGAAAATACGGTATACAGTGAGGAAAAGAAAGCCTCTTCAGTAAATGGTGCTGGGAAAATTGGAATACCACATGCAAAAGGCTGAACGTGAACTGTGATCTCTCACCATATACCAAAATTAACTCAAAATGGCTTAAAGACCTCCAAATAAGAAAGGAAACAATAAATTGCATAGGAGAAAACATTGGCACTAAACTTATAGACCTGGGATTCAGGGAGGACTTTGTGAATCTGACCTCAATGGCAAGGGAAGTAAAAGCACAAATAAACGAATGGGACCCTTTTAAGCTAAAAAGCTTCTGCACTGCAAAGGAAACCATCAACAAAGCAAAGAGGCAGCCAACCAACTGGGAAAAAATATTTGCAAACAATGCCTCTGGTAAGGGGCTAATATAAAAAATATACAAAGAACTTGTACAACTCAACAAGAAAAAAACAAGCAATCCAATTAAAAAATGGGCAGATGACCTTAACAGACACTTCTCTCATGAAGACATACATATGGCCAACAGAGTTTTGAAAAAATGCTCCACTTCACTAGCAATTAGGAAGATGCAAATAAAAACCACAGTGAGATACCATCTTACACCTGTGAGAATGGCTATCATCAACAAGACAAGGGATAACAAGTGCTGGAGAGGCTGTGGACAAAAAGGAAGCCTCATACACTGCTGGTGGGAATGTAAACTGGTACAACCACTATGGAAGGCTGTATGGAGATTCTTTAAGAAATTAGGAATGGAATTACCATATGACACAGCCATCCCTCTACTTGGCATCTACCCAAAAAACTTGAAAACCTTAATCTTTAAAGATGTTTGTACCCGCATGTTCATTGCAGCACTGCTCACAGTGGCCAGAACATGGAAACAACCAAAATGCCCTTCGATAGATGACTGGATAAAGAAGAAGTGGTACATTTACACAATGGAATACTACTCAGCGATAAGAAATGATAAAATACAGTCATTTGTGGCAACATGGATGGACCTAGAGACCATCTTATTAAGCGAAATAAGTCAGACTGATAGAATCAGGAAACATATGACCTCACTTATATGTGGAATATAAAACTGAAAGAAACAAAGACACAGAGACCTATGGACACACTCAGTAGCTTGGTGATGCGTGAGGGAAGGGGAGGAGGGAGGGAGGAGAGTGGGAGGGGAGGTAGGAGAGGGCACCAGCATTATGGAAATGCTCAGTGGTTTGGTGGTAACCTGGAGAGGGGGGAGGAAGTGGTAGGGAGAATTGTGGGGGGAGTTGAGAGTGGTCACCAGATATATGGTGATGGAAGGGGAGCTGATTCTGAGTGGTGGGCACATAATAACGATGCATGAATGATTTGATGTGGACTTGTGCATCTGTAAACTATGTAATTGTTACCAACCAATGTCACCTTATTAAATTTAACAAAAATAAAAGTAAAAGGAAAATTAAAAAACAAAGAAAAATAAATCTTAAAAAAGAAATGTTTTTAATTTACATAACATTCACATAGGATAGAAATCAGCCTTTTAGCCATTTTAACGTATAAAATTCAGTTGCTTTTAATATAGTTAAGAGTTGTGTAGAGTTGTGTAACCATCACCAAATCTAATTCCAGAACATCTTTATTACCTCAGAGAAGACTTATTCTTTGAACAGTCATTACATATTTTCTTCTCACTGCACTCACTGGCAACCACTAATATACTTTCTCTATAGATTTGTCTAATCTGGACATATCATATTAATTCAAACATAATAAGTGACCTTTTGTGTCTGGCTTATTTCATTTAGCATCATAATGTTTTCAGCATTTATCCATGTTGTAATGTTTCAGTACTTCATTCCTTTTTATGGGTGAATAATATTTTATTACATGGATATACAACTTTTAATTCCTTCAACAGTTGATAAACATTTGGATTCTTTTTACCATGAGGTTACAAATAATGCTGCTCTGAATGTTCATGTACAAGCTTTTGCGTAAACTTACATTTTTAATTCTCTTGTGTATGTATAACCTAGAAATGAAATTTGTGGGTCATATAGGTATTTTATTTTTAACTTTTTGAGGATCCTCCAAACTTTTCCCACAGTAGTAGTGCTATTTATATTCTTACCAGTGGTGTATGAAAGTTCAGTTTCTCTATATTTTTAACAATATGTATTGTTTTCTGCTTAAAAAAAGTTATATACATAGTGGTTGTGAACTCTAATTGTGTTTTTGATTTGTAATTCCCGGAACACTAATGAGTATTTTTTCATGTGTTTATTGGCCAATTGGTCTATCTTCAGAGAAATGTTTATTTAAGTTCTTTGCTTTTTTTCTTTTCTTTGTTAATTTTTTAATTGTGTTTTTGACCTTTTTGTTGTTGAGTTGTGAGAGTTCTTTATGTATTTAGAACAGCAGACCCTTACTAGGTATATAATTTGCAAATATTTTTCTTCCATTTGTGGCTTGTCATTTTACTTTTTTGAGTGTCCTTCAGTGAACAAAAATTCTTAGTTTTGGTGAAGTCCAAATTGTCTAATTTTATTTTTTTGTTGAATGTGCTTTTGGTGTCATGTTTAAGTAATACTGCTAAACAAAACTCATGAAGATTTATACCTGTTTTTGCTTCTAAAAGTTTTATAGTTATAGCTACAAACAGTATATAGCCTTTTGTCTGACTTTTTTTCACTTACCAACATACTTTTAGAGTTCATTTTTAAAAAGATTTATTGTTTTAATAGATGGTGAGAGAGACAGAGAGAGAAGGGTGAAGACCCAGAGCAGTCTCCATAGTTGTACATCATTAGTTGTGATGTAGTTTCATTCCACACAGGTGGATATGGGGCCATGAGGGGTGGAACCGAACTGGGGACCTTCTGCATGGGAGACAAGAACCTTCACCACCACCATCCTGGTGGTTACCCGTTACACCACAGTTTAGTATGTGAGTTTTGAATGGGCTCGGGTCAGGACTTGATCCCCAGATTGTTTGCAAGAGAAGCACTCAACCTTTTGGGCTATCTCAGCATCCCTAAAGTTCTTTTTTTTATATGGTATAAGGTAAGAATCCAAATTTATTTTTTTTAATTGACTGTCCAATTGTCCCAAGACCTTTTGTTGAAAAGAATTTTTTCCCTTAAATCTTCTTCAAAAATTGATCATAGGGGAAAGCCGGGACGGCTCAGCGGGTTGAGCGCTCGCTTTGAGGCCCCAAGGACTGAGGATCGAATCCCGGCTCCGGCCCAGGCAGGACCCACATGCTGAACTGGGGAGTTCCCACAGTTCGGTTCTCTAGCTGTCTCTGTCTCTGTCTCTGTCTCTATCTGTCAAAAGTAAAATAGAAATAAATATGCACTGAAGATAAAATAATTACTCTCTATAAATATAAAAAGATATAAAAAAAAAAAAATTGATCATAGGCGTATATGTTTATTCCCAGGCTCTCAAATCTATTTCATTGATCTTTATGTCAGTCCTAATGGCAATATCATACTGTTTTGATTATTGTAGTTTTATAAGAATTTTAAAATTCTAAAATGTGAGTCCTCCAACTTCATTATTCTATTTTAAGATGGTTTTGATTATTTGGGATCTTTGCAATTCTGTATGAATTTTAGAATCAACTTACTCCTTTCTGCTAAATGGGCAGCTGGGATTTTTATAGGGATTGCATTAAATCAGCCTGTATCAGTTTGGAGAGTATTGCCATTATGATGTTTAGTCTTTCAGTCCCTGAACATGGGTGTCTTTCCATTTATTTAGGTCGTCTTTAATGTCTTTCAAAGATGCCTCAGTGTACAAGTCTTGCTTCCTCTTGGTTAAATTTATTAGTAAGTATTTTATTCTTTTTTTATACTTATTGTGAATAGAAATAGTTTCTTAATTTCATTTCCATAATGTTTATTGCAGACGTAGAGATATGCAATTTATTTTTTTAAATGTCAATTTTGTGTGTTTGCTGATGAACTTGTTTATTCTTACAGGTTTTGAGGGGATTGCTAAGAGTTTCCTGTGTATCAGGATTATATTATCTGTGAATAGTGGTGACTTTATTTCTTCCATTCCAATCTGAATATCTTTTCTTTATTTTTCTTGCATCATTGTCCCAATTAGTACTTCCAGTATCTTGTTTAATAGAGGTGTTGAGAATGAACATCTTCCTTTTGTTTTTGATCTTAGGGGAAAAGCTTTCAGTCTTTCTACCATTAAGTACTGGTATTCCTCATTTTATCATGCTTCACTTTATTGAGCTTTATACACGTTACATTTTTTACACATTGAAGATAAGACCCTCCACCAGCAAAAAAGATACTTAATTGTGATATTTGATTTATTGTGGAGGTCTAGAACCAAACCTGCAGTATATACAAGGTATGCCTATATGACATTTTTATTTTTCATGGGTGCTCTATGTCAGATTGAGTATATTTATTCCCTCCTTTTTTTGTTTTTTTCTTTTTCTTTTTTAGATTTTTTAAAAGTTGTTTTTGACAGAGACAGAGACACAGAGGAGGAGAGCCCAGAGCAATCTCTGTACTTGTATGTCAACAGTTTTTCATGTGGTTTCATTCCACACAGGTGGGCGGGGGTGCACAGGGCAGGAAGTGGCCGGCGGCCTCCTGAGTGGGAGGCATGCCCCTGTGAGCTGGGGGCCGAACCAGGGGCCCACTTGGGAAGCACACCCCATTTCAGCATATGGGTCTACATGGGCCTGGACCGGGACTTGATCCTCAGACCTTGGTGCTGCAAAGTGAGCACTTAACCCGCTGAACCATCCCAGCTTCCCTTCCCTTCTGTTCTTAAAGGGTGTTGAATTTGTCAAATACGTTTTTTATATTTATTGAGATGATCATGATTTTTTTCTTCTTTCTTCTAGGGTATATTGCATTTGTTTTTCTCTGTTGAACCACTCTTATATTCTAGGGATAAATCCCACTTGGTTATTAGTATATTATCCTTTTATTAATTATCTGCTGCTGGATTTGGCTTGCTGGTATTTTATTGAGGAATTTGTGTTAAGGGATATCAGTTCGTAGTTTTTTTATGTCTTTGGTTTTGGTATTGGAGAAATGTTGGGAAGGATGGACTAGAATGAGTTGGAAAGCATTTCTTTTTCAGTTTTGTGGAAGAGTTTAGTAGAACTGGTATTATTTCTTTCTTTAAGAATTCATCAGTGATGTTATATGAGCCTAAATTGTTTGTGAGATTGTTTTTAACTAGAACTTTAAATTCCTTTAATAGACATCTAGCTGTTCAGATGGTTTCTTCTTAAGTGAGCTTTGTTTGTGTATATAAAGGAATTTATATGCTACCTCATTTATTTGCGTATTTTTCTTATAGTTCCCTTACTGTTTTTTAAATGTCTTTGGAATCTTTAGTGATACCGCTTTTCTAATTGTTTTCTTGTTTTTAAGATTTATTGTTCTGAGAGAAGGCGAAGAGAGAGTGAGAGGGAGAGATAGAGAGAGAAGCAGAGAGAACCTAGAGCAGGCCCCATAGTTGTACATCATTAGTTGTGACATGGTTTCATTCCACACAGATGTTTGTGTGGCCACCTGGGGTGGGAACCTAAGTGGGGGCCTCCTGCATGCCGCCATGCCATCTCAGCAGTTACCAGTTACACAGCAGTTTAGCATATTGGTTTTCACAGGCCGGGTCAGGAAGCAAACCCCAGACTTTGAGATTATGAGGCCGGCACTCAACCGAAGAGCTATCCTTTTTTTTTCCTGATTAGTTCTGGCTAGTTTACCAATTTTAATGATCTCAAAGAACTTTTTTTCAGAGATTTCCTTTACTGATGTTTTTATTTCTGTTTATTGACTTGTGCACTCACATTATTTTCTCCTGTTTCCCTCCCCACCCCACCCCCACCCCTGTTTAAGTTGTAGTTCATTTTCTTTATTTAATGTATAAGCTGATGCCTTTGATTTTCTTCCTTTCTAATATAGACATTTAGTGCTATAGAATTTTTTCTTAATTAGCACTGTCTCAGTAGCCATCCTAGAAATTTTATTTTTATGTTCAGACATTTTAAAATATATTCTAATTTTTCTTTTAATGGTTTGTTTAAAACAATGAGTTATTTCAGAATGTTACTTAATTTTCAAATAGTTGGAGATTTTTCGTGGGTCTTTTAGATATTAATTTCTAATCTAATTATTTGACATGAATTTTTAAAGGTTTTTTGTTTTTTGAGACATTTTAATATCCTGCAGTAGGATTTAAATTAGTAAATATGAGTATTTTGTGTGCACTTACAAAGAATGTGTATTTTGCTTTTGGACAGTGTTCTTTAAATGCAGTGAGCTCAGAGTGGGTTAATGGTGAATGGTACTATTTAAGTCTGTTATAAACTAACTATTGCTTATTTTCTGTGTATTTAGTCAATTATTGGGAAAGGGTATTGTTTGAATATTCCATGGTTTTGTCTATATCTTATAAGTCTTTCAGGTTTGCTTCACGTATTCTACAGCTGTTTTATTAGAGTATAAATGTTTACATTTGTTTTGTTCTTATTATGAATTAGCATCTTTAGAAGTCATTGCCTCTTTTTAAATACCTAGTCATATTTTTTCTGTAGTCTACTTTGTGTAATATTAATATAACTAATTCTGTTTTCTTTTTAGTTTTAGCAGAGTATCTTTTTTTATTCTTTCACTATTACCCTGTTTGCATCTTACATTTAAAGTGTATTTTTTTAAGGGTCATAAGTTTTAATTGTGCTCTGATATTCCTTTTTGTTGGCCTGTTTAGATTATTTATATTTTGTGTGATTATTGATACAAAGGGTGCCCCAAAAATGTATACACATTTTAAGAAAGGGGAAAAAAACTATTAAAATTTTAATACTCAATATGTACTGATAACAAAAGATGAATACAAGTCATGTTTGACTTCTGCAATTACAAGAGGTGCTCTAAGTGGTTACCATCAGCATACAGACACTTCTGATTATGGCAAACTACTGCTTGAGCAATGTTGACCATGTGTCCACTTGTATCACTATGCATGCTGTTTCAGTTTACCATGTGTCTCAAAGTTATCACAAATGTGTACAGTTGTTAGGCGTATTGGAGGTTCTTTTGCATACTCATGCCTCCATTGTCGTACTTCCACAACATTCTCAGATTTCAAATACCACTTCAAAATGGCCTTGTACTCCTTCAACAAGCATGCTTTTTCTATTTTCTTTGACTGCCCTGCCTATTGCATAGTGACTCTAGTATTTATTTGATTAACACCATATTTTGAGCAAATGTCATATTACACATTGCTACTGTAATTCAATTCAACTTAAAAAGGTAATACATAGATAGCATCTTTTAAAATGTGTATACATTGTGTGGCACCTTTGGTATGTTTAGGTTTAATTCTACCATTTTACTGCTTATTTTTTGTCTCCTTCTTTGTTTCCTTTTTCTACCTTCTTTTGTTTGAAAAGCTATCATGATTCTAGGGTAGGGGGTCTCCAAACTACGGCCCATGGGCCAGATGCGGCCCACGAGGCCCTCTCTTCCAGCCCGGGGAGACCTTTTTATCTACAGAAAAAAATTATGGAAATTTACGTGTATCCTGCCAAGATCAGCCGCTTACTTTTTCTACTTCTGTTCACAGTCAATGAGCTGATATAACACCATCTAGTGGCAGAGTTTTTAAATGGTTTGCTGCTTGTTGAAGACTTGATTATTTTGATCACAGTTTGCCAGTTGCAGTTGACTGCTGCAGTGAGGAGGTGTTGGTGTCAGTTAGCGTTTAATTGCGAAACATGTTGCACTCTATTTTATTTAGTGATAATTTCCTTCGCATAATTACTTACCAGTGTGTATAAAGTATTGGGAATGTCGTTAGTTTAACAAGAATTTTCCGAATATTCTAAAGAGGAAACATTAAAAGCAACAATCTTTCTACCATAAGTGGATATATTTGCAGACTATATTCAGGTAAGTTTAACTTAAGAAATCATAAGAATTTTAAAAAATTGTTTCGGGTCATTTGCAGCTATAACTGTGACGAAATTAGTTCGCATAATCAGGTTTTTTGAGCAATATTGTGTGTAAGATACTTTCAGTTTCACTATTTATTCATGTTGAAGTCACTTTATTTTAGTGCCCAACGATGGTCGAGAAGAGAAAAAGAAAAATAGACGATGAGTGTCAGCAATTTCAAGAAGAATGGAGTTTGAAATACTTCATCAAATCCGGCGAGAAAGCATTGTGTGTGATTTGCAACGAAACCGTGGCTGTGATGAAAGAATGCAACCTGCGCCGTCATCATAGAAGCAAACATCAGGAGAAATATGCACAGTTGGAGGGTAAAGTCTGTGCCGAAAAATTTTCTAAATTACAAAATCAACTCACATCTCAGAGGACGTTGTTCAGTAAATCCTCAAATGAAAATGAATCCTTAACTAAGGCCAGTTATAAAGTTGCCTACATCCTGGCTAAAGTGGCAAACTGTTTACAGATGGTGAAGTAGTGAAGGAATGTTTGTTGGAGGTGGCTGAGGAACTTTGCCCAGAAAAGTTGAAACAATTTAAAAATGTAGCTTTGAGTGCAAATACCATTGCCCGCCGTGTTGCAGACATGGGTGAAAACACTGTGACTCAAATAGCGAAAAATGCAAGCAAGTTTTGCCATTTTTCAATTGCAATGGATGAATCGCTGTACAGCTGTTCCACCTCTCAACTGCTTGTGTTCATTAGAGGTGTGGATGAAGACATGAATGTAACACAAGAGCTGGCTTCCCTACATAGCATGTATGGCACTGTTACCAGAGAGGATATACAGTGATCCCTCGTTTTTCGCGGTTAGTGGGGACCAGAACCTTCCGCGAAAGCTGAAAAACCGCGAAGTAGGATTTGCCCCTAGGAATTTTCGTGTATGTGGGTACAAGAATGTTTTAAATATGTAAACAGTATTCATACTTTACTCATTTAAGACAAAAATTACAACAGTACACGCAATTTCAAGAGAAGATGCTAGGTGAGGCTGCGATGATGCGCAGACAATCAACTCACAGGGATAAATCCACTCATACTCTCATTGGTCGATGTTGCACCAGAAACCAATCACGCGCCTTTATGAGAGCCCGTGGTATGTACTCTGAGTCAACTCATCTCTTTGTTTCACATGCAGGGATCCTTCTCTCTCATGCATCAACATGAAACAACGCTCCTTTCCGCCATGTGGCTGCCGACATGGTTGTATTTTTTCATTTTTATTTTTTGATGAATATTTGGAAAAACCCGCGAAGCACTGAAGCCACAAACCATGAAGCGCGAAGTGGCGAGGGAACACTGTATTCAATGAATTGAAAAAAACATTTGCTGATTATAACTTGGACTAGACTAACCTCAGTTGCCTGACTATTGATGGAGGAAAGAACATGAGTGGCATGAAGAAAGGCTTGGTTGGACAAGTGAAGCAGATGTATAATGAGAAAAATATTCTACAACCAATGTTCCAGCACTGTATTATTCACCAGCAAGCTTTGTGTGCTAAATATGTGGACATTAGCAGTGTACTGAATCCTGTGGTGAAGATGGTGAATTTAATAAGGTCACATGGGCTCAACCATAGACAGTTCAGAGACATGTTGAAAGATACAGACACAGAATCACAAGATTTACCATATTACATATCAGTAAGATGGCTAAGTTGTGAGAAAGTTCTGAGCAGAGTATTTGAATTAAGAAAGGAAATAGGTGACTTCCTGGAAAGTAAAGGCAAGCCACAGCCATTACTGTCTGATGAAGAGTGTATATGGAAATTGGCCTTTGCCTCAGACATAACTAGTCATTTAAATTTTCTGAACCTAAAACTACAAGGAGAGAAAAATCTAGTTTCTGATCTATACACCCACCTAAAGGCCTTCAGATCTAAACTTGTCTTGTTTTTGGAACAACTACAGGCCAACAACTTGACGCACTTTCAGAAGTTCAAGGTCTTAATGGCTGAAGCAACAGCTGAGTTCCCCACATCATTTGCATGCAAAATCATCAAAGACCTCCAGCTGCAGTTTCAGGAGGGGTTTTCTGACTTGGATTCAAAGGCAGAAGAAGTGAGACTGTTTCAAAACCCATTTGAAGCAGATGTGGCCAATTGCCCAGATGAACTGCAGCTGGAAATCATTGAGTTGCAAGCAAATGACCTCCTTAGGGACAAGTTCAAAGAAGGACTGGTAGGTTTTTACCAATTTTTGCCCAAGGAAGACTTTCCTAATGTCAAAACTTTTGCATCAAGGTACCTTTTAATCTTTGGAACAACATACTTGTGTGAACAAACATTTTCAAGAATGAAATATGTGAAGAACAATTTGAGAACAAACTTGTCTGATGATAATCTCAGGTCCCTGTTGATGTTAGGGACATCAAATCTAAAGCCAGAAATGTCTGCTATTTTGGCATCCAGGAAACAATTTTACCATTCCCACTAATACAAGTGTTTATGTGTAGTGCATCAGTGTGTTATTAAATAATAACTGAATAAAATAATATTAAATAATTAAAAACATCTATGTTTTGATTCTTTTTTATTTGGACCTCGAGTGTGTAGTAGGCCCCCAAACTGCTGTTTGATAGTTAATACGACCCTCGGGCAGAAAAGTTTGGAGACCCCTGTTCTAGTGTATCTTTATTGGCTTATTTGATATAACTTTGTTTTGCAATTTTAATGGTTGCCATAGAGTTTGTAGTACTTACCTCATTCTCCCTTCAAGTATATTATACCACTTTTTGCATAGTGTGAGATTCTTTAGTATTATACTTCCATTTCTCCTTCCCCATCCTTTATACTATTCTTATTATACATTTGATGTATATATTTGCTAAAATTCTACAGCATCTTTTTTGTTTGTTTAAACAGCCAGTTATTATTATTTTTTAAAATTTAAATAACTTTAAAAAATGATATATTTAGCTACATAAACGTTCCATTTCTGGTACTTTTAATTCCTTTATATAGATCCATATTTCTATCTGGTGGTGTTTTCCTTGTGCCTGTAGGACTTTAACAATCTTGTGCAGATATGTTAGTCATGTTTTTTGTTTTTCTTTGTCTTTATTTTTGAAAGGTGATTTTGTTGGGTATTGAATTCTTGGTTTACAGTATTTAAAGTATTTAAAATACTTTCAGTATTTTAAAGATGGTGCTATACTATTCTCTGGCTTACATTGTTTCAAATGAAAATTTTGTTATCATATTTATCTTTGTTTATTTGTAGGATAATGTCTTATATTTCTGTCTGCTTGGAACATTTTCTATCACTTTCTTTTTAGCATTCTAATTTTGATATACCGTGGCGTAGCTTTCTTTTCTGCTTCATGTTTTCAAGTTTCATTGTACTTTGATCTGTGAGTGATCAAATTTGGAAAATTTTCATGCATTATTTTGTCAAATACTTTTTCTGCTGATTCTCTTCCCCCCAGAACTATAATAACCTGTACATTATCTCACTTGAAGTTCCACAGTTTTTCGTTAAGAATACTGTTTTTTCTCTGTGCTTCATTTTGGAGAAATTACGTTTTAATGTCTTTAAGCTCTTTAATCTTTTTTTTTTTTTTTTAATAGTATCTTCTGTCATTAATTTCATTTGATTTATCCTTTGTCTCAGACATTATGGTTTTTATTTCAAGGAGTTTGAGTTGGGTCTTTTTTATATTGTTTGGTCCTCTACTTAATTTTTTAAATGCATAGGATGCAGTTATAATAACTTTTAGTATCTGTGTTCATTTTAATTTGTGCCAGTTCTAGATGGATTTCAGTTGATTTTTCTTGTCATTATAGGTCATATTGTCTTCCTTCTTTACATGTCTGGTAATCTTTGGTTGAATACTTGTCATGTCACTGCAATTACTACTTTACTGGGTGCTGGATCTTTTTTGATCTCTCTATAAATGTTCTGAGCTTTGTTCTTGTAAGCAATTAAATTACTTGGAAACTGATCCTTTTGAATCTTTTAAGATTTATTTGATGGGACCAGTTGAGTGTTTTCTTCAGGACTAATATTTTTCCACTAATCAGAAGACTTTTCTGTGTACTCCAACCAGTGCCTCATGAATTGGGGAGATTTTCCATTTTGGCTGGTAGGAACACACACTATTTCCTATCCTGTATGAGCACTAGGCTCTCTTCCTTCTAATCCTTTGTGCGTGATTCTTTCCCTATCCTTGGGAAGTTTTCTTACCGTATATGCATGCACTGATGAGTATTCTGCTGAATACTAAAGGGGGACAGTCTACACATCTCTGGATTTCTTTCTTTGCAAATTTCTGTTACTCTTGACATGTGAACTGTACATGCTTTGGTCTTCTCAACATCTTACCTCTGTCTCCTGAACTCCAGTTTCTGGCAACTGTATCAATAATACCCTTTTAGAATTTTTTTTTCCTTCCAATTAAAGATCCATTTTGGGATTTTTTATTGCATTTGTCATACCACCTTAATATAGGGAAATACGTTAGCTTTTCTATATTTCATTACACTGACCTTTTTTTTTTTTTTTTAAGATTTATTTCATTGTTTGAGAGAAAATGAGAGATAAAGACAGAGAGAGAGAGAGAGAGAGAGAGAGAGAGAGAGAGAGAAGGGCCTAGAGCAATCTCCATAGTTGTACATCATTAGTTGTGACATGGTTTCATTCCACACTGGTGGGTGTGGGACTGTGCGGGGCAGGAACCAAACTGGTTACCCCTCCATGGGAGGTGAGAACCTTCGCCACCGAGCTATACCGCCATTACCAGTTACCCCGCAGTTTAGCATATGGGCTTGCATGGGCCAGGAATTGAACTCTGGACCTTGCAATTGCAAGGCAACTGTTCAACTGCTGAGCTATCCCAGCATCTCCTACAGTGATATTTTCAAAGAGTGTTTTGTTTCTTTTTTCTTTGAGAATGTCCCTCAGTTTGGGTTTCTCTAAATGTTTTCTTGTAATTACATTTAGTATGGATTTTTTGCATATTTATAAGTGAGATTTTCTTAGTGCATGGCGTCACATTAGGAGTGTTTTATTATTGGTTTTATTTTGACTTATTGTTTCAATTAATTTGCCATATTTCTGTTAGTTAAAGATACTTTTTTCCTTTTTGTAATAATTTTCTCTCATTGGTTTTCATAACCATTTATGATTTTTGCCTGAAACAGTTATTGCTATGGTGGTTATAAAATGATTTTCTAACTATCGCATTTCTTGACATACTCACTTGTTATTTGGAGGGAGAAATGAGTTGGAGATTGCATTTCTGTTTTAGCTGTGGTTTATGTGGGCCAGAAAAATGTGGAAACAAGTTTTCTGTGGCAGTGTTGCATTGTTCAGTTACTGGTTTCATGAGTATCAAGTGCTAATATTTGGCACAGGTATTTTTTGGGATTAGTCACTTTTACTTGCGACAATGAGTTCAAAACCAGTAATATTCATGTGGCAATTTCCTGATCACAGATTAATATGGTAACACAGTTCTTGTGTTACAAGTAACAAGTGGTTACCTTATGATTCTTCCCACTTTTCTGATTGTGCTAAACATATCCTAGTGGGCCAATTTGGTCATTTTGTTATGGATATGATATCTGAAGGCAAACCCTAGAGCAGGTAATCTGGTGCCTTGTATAAATTTCTCAAACTGGTTTATATTTTTTCAGCGTTATTGAGATATATAGTAGACACTTTGTTAACCAGAACTCAAGCAACTGGCACTCTTCAAGCAACTAGCAAAATGTTTTCATGATCATAATTTTTTTGCTGTTTGTCTGAAAGTGTCCATTGCTTGAATTCTACTTAATGGAGAGTCTGCTTATATTTATCCGGCATCTACTAATCTCTATGGCTGCTGGTTAACTTAGAGACTGCTGTAACATATTATGAATCTAAGGTTTACAATGGGAAATTGTTGCTTATTTAGTTATTATATATTGGTAATGGGTTTTTATTTTGCAGTTTATATAAGGCCTGACAGTTGTGTCAGGAACATTCACATATAGGAATTACTTTTTGATAATATTTTCAGAATTCTGTAACTTGGATGCTTTTCTAGATATTTACAATTTGGTCGTTAACCAGATGATTATATGTTCACATAAAAGAATGATTTGAAAGAGGAAACATTTACCAACTGCATCTTAAGTAAAAAGAAATGCAATTAAGGTTCAATCTAGTACTTTCAAGTTTATTCATTCCTGGTGAGTAATAGTTTCCAGATTAAGCATGAAAAGTTCCTTAAAACTCAATCATTATTTTAATTGGTATGAAGCATGCAGGAGATAATTAGCTTAAGAAGAATGGTAAAAAAAAAAAAAAAAAAGCATGCATAACTTATATAAAGAGTGTCCCAAAATTCACACAAGATTTGAATTTTGCGTCATTTGTGCGGTAAAGTTTTGCCAACGAAAAAAAAGGACAGCGTGACAGCTGACAGTTCAGAGTTATTAAAAATGGAGCGCTACACAAAAGAACAATACGTTTTCATTGTTGAGCAATGAAAATTTACAATTTTTAATTGTAAACCTGTGTTTTCTATCAAAATTACTTCTTGCATGAATTTTGGGACACCCTTTACAAGTGAGTATGAAAAATGTTTCTAATACTTAATTATAAGTTATGTGTTGACAGGATAATTAAAAGTTGTTAGATTTATGAGCAAAAATTTATGTTGAAACCTTGTTACTGGAAACTTTTCCTCAAATTTTTAAATTCAACAATAATATCACCTTATCTCGATGAAATAAAAAATTTTTAGTTTTAATTAAAAAAATTAAAATGAACTTTTTTGTTTTCTGAACTATTTGGAAATAAGTTGCTGACCTGATTTACCATTACTGCTAAGCACTTTAATGTGCTTTTTCCTACAAACAAGGATATTTCCTAGTTAATCACAGAACAACCAACAAAATCAGGAAATAATATTGATATATTTCTACTATCAAATCCTCATATATCCATTCAAGTTTTACCAACTGCCCTAATAATGTACTTTATTAAAAAAGGAGGAGAAGCCGGGATGGCTCAGTGGGTTAAGCGCTCACTTTGCAGCGCTGGGGACCGAGGATTGAATCCCGGCTCCGGCCTGTGTGGACCCATATCCTGAACTGGGGAATTCTCCCAGTTCAGTTCTTTCTATGTCTCTGTATCTCTATCTCTATCTCTCTCTCTCTCTGTCAAAAACAATAATAAAAAAAAAAGATTTATTACAAAAAGTACCTAGTTCAGAAATATGTTTCATTTAGTGGTCATCATTCTTAGTTTCCTCCAGTCTGGAATAGTTCCTTATTGCCTCATCTTTCTTTGGTTTTCATGATCATAACACTTTTGAAGATTGTAGGCATTTATTTTTCTTTTAATAGTGTCCTTCAGTGTTTTACTTTTCCTCATGACCAGATTGAAGTTAATGTGTTTTTGGTAGGAATATTACAGAAATGATGCTGTATTATTTTCTTGCTTCCTATGAAGTTGGTCTTGATTTCAATTTGTCCTGGTGTTATTCAGTTTGATCACTTAATTACAGTTGTGTAAGGCAGGTTTCTCCACTGGTGTTATTCTTGAAACATCTCTTTGTAATCAATAAGTTTTTGTTGGAAGATATTTTGTTAATATGCATATATCCCATTATTTATTAAATTTTCATTTCATTTTATTCATTTGGTTATAATCTGTTTTTCTCATTACTTATTTTGATGCTCTCATTGTCCTAGATATGGCCCCTTTATGTTACCTATTTGGGATGAAAGCATCTTTCCTTGATATCATATCTCTTGTTTTTCAGTGGAGATTGAAAGTCTTTGTTTAATGTATACATATGAAGTATTACCAGCCCCATCACTGGAGTGCAGAGCTAATGAGTCCTCAGTGTATATTCCTGCAATGGCCCTTTAACAGAAACACCTGGGACTCCATCAGCCCTCTGTCTCACTCGGCCACAATCTCTGCTGGGTTTCACAGCTAGAAATTATGGGGACTTCTCTTTCTGGCACTGGGACCCCTCCCTCCTCAAGGATTACTTTCATAGCTGAAATATTCCTCCTGATATTTAACTGCCACTGTGGGTGTGGGACCATATCATTCCATGTCTCTGCCTATCCTGCCAGCCTTCAGGTGGCTGCTTCTGTATATCCTTAGTTATACTGGTTGGATTTCTGTTCAGCTAGACTTCTGGGAATTCTAAATGGTGGTTCTGTAGTTTAGTTGTAATTTTGATGTGGTCGTAAGAGGAGGAAAGCACAGAGTTTACCTATACCACCATCTTGATTAGAGCTTGAGTCCTGATTTTTTGTATATAATTTATTTTTTTCTCCCTGTCAGGAAACTTGTAGAGTCATTTCTTTCTCATGATTATCTTCTTTTTTATGGGCCTTTTTTCATTGATTGTACTAAATCATCTGATGGTTACATTCAGTGGACATTTATATTCTTTAGCTCTAGAGAATTAGCTTATGTGATTTTGAAGGTTTTTATTTCTGCTCTGTTTTCTCTTATATTTTTATTAGACTTGGACTTTTGGATTCAGTCTTTAAACTCTAAATGGTTTTTTTTCTTTTGTTATTTTGTTTACTTTTGAAAATGTCTCTTTATCATTACTTTTTTGGGGTTTGTTGGGGGGAGTTAACCTATGCACAAATGTGATTAATCTGATGTGTTTTATAACACATTGTAAAATGCAGTAATTTTTTTAAATTTCAGTCTTAATTGTTAGGTAGTAGGATAGCACTAGAAGGACTACAAGATTTTCTTTTTTTCTTTAAAGGTTTATTTTTTATTGTTTTTGACAGAGAGAGAGAGACAGAGACAGAGAGAAGGGGGAGGGCCCCGAACAGTCTCCATAGTTACACATCATTGGTTTTTCCACATAGTTACATTTCATAGGTGGGTGCGGGGCTGCACAGGGCAGGAACTGGGTCGGGGTCTCACCTCAGTGAGAACTGAACTGGAGGCACTCCCCAGTTCAGCACATGGGTCTGCACAGGCCGGGGCCGGGATTCGATCCTCGGTCCCTGGGGCTGCAAAGTGCACACTTAACCCACTGAGCCATCCCGGCTTCCCCTAGATTTGTTTTTTAAGATTTATTTTATTTTTGCCAGAGAGACAAAGAGAAGGGGGAGGGCCCAGAGCAGTCTCCATAGTTATATGTCATCAGTTTTTGACATGTTTTCTTTCCATACAGGTGGGTGGGGGCCGTGGAGGGCATGAACTGGTCATGCCCCCTCAAGTTAAGGGCTAAACCTGGGGATGAGAACCGAACTGGGGGCCTCCTACATGGGAAGCACACCCCAGTTCAGCATAAGAGCCTGCATGGGCCTCGGCTAGGATTCGACCTTTGGTCCCCTGGGTTGCAAAGCAAGCATTCAACTTGCTGAGCCATTCCGGCCTCCCCTACAAGAGTTTTTATGCTTATATATGGTATAGAGTATTCTCTATGTTTTGCTTGTCTTTTTGGATGTGGGGAGGAGGAGGCACCTGTAATGAGCTAATGAATAAAGGTGAACTTTTTTAGAAATCAAGTTTTAGGTCATATTTACCAAATAGACTCTTTTTTTTTTTAATCTAAAATAGATACTACATAAAACTTGCGATTTGATACTTTTTAGATTAGCATATATAGTTCAATCTAAAATAACCTACTTTCAGATATGTTCCAGAAAGAATCATGGTATAGATGAAAGAATGACATAATCTAGTCTTTCCCATGTAACATGTAGTAACTGAGTCCTTGAGAGTATAAATGACTTACTGATGGTCAGATAAGATAGCATAGCTAAAATAACCCATATTTCCTATCTTTTCTATTCTTATTATTTTCTAGAACGTCCACTTTGGCTTCAGTGATAGGTTTTCCCAAAATAGTCAACCACAGTCTCAGCGAATAACTTTTTTTCCTGAATCTCAAAAAGTTTAGTCTGTGATTGCTTGTCGTCTTCCTTTTTTTTTTTTTTTAATTTTATTTATTTAGAAAAGAAATTTTATTTATTTATTTTTGACAGAGAGAGAGAGATACAGAGACAGAGAGAACTGAACTCGGGGAGCTCCCAGTTCAGCACATGGTTTCGCACGGCCGGGGCCGGGATTCGATCCTCGGTCCCTGGCGCTGCAAAGTGAGCGCTTAATCCACTGAGCCATCCCGGCTTCCCCTGTCTTATTTCTTAAGTAACTTTTTCCTGTGTCTCTCTTCTGATACTTTAGGTGTGGAGGTGAATATCAAGTTTATTTGCCTCAGTTTCTAGTTAGTATATACATAGATTGTCTAGGCAGTTGACACGACTATTTTAAAGGTGTCATGTTATTGAGAATTGAAGCTAATATACATCGAACCATTAAAAGGAACATTTTAAAGTATTTTATGGTTCTTTGACTTTTCATAACTGAAACAATTTGAATAAACTTTATAGGGATGAATTTGCTAGTTACTAATTATACCATGTGAAAAAGCAGGAATGATTGGTGTCAAGGACTCTGTCTTTCATTTCTGCTTCTTTTTATAAGTTGGCTTACTCTTTTCAGATAACCCCTCCATTTCACGGATTACTTTACCACCCCTCATAGTACCATAGGTTATATGGCAGTAGTCCCTTATGACATTAGTCCCTTAAGGTTATAATAGAGCTGAAAATTTCCTATTGTCTCATGACATTGTAGCTGTTGTAATATTATAGCACATTATTCATGTGTTTGTGGTGATGCTGGTGTAGGTAAACATACTGCTCTGCCCATTATGTAAAGGTTTAGCAATACAGTTATGTACAGTACATAATACTTGCTAATGTAATAAATTACCATGTTACTGATTTATGTATTTACAATACTATACTTTTTACTGTTATTATAATGTATGTTTTCTACTTATAAAAACACTTGCTGTAAAATAGTATGCCATGTTATGCCAGCAGCAACCTTATACATCTCATATTTACCAAGTCTCTTGATGGCATTATTTTTTCTTGTTCTTGATTTAATCTCGTGTTATATTATACAGTAACATGCTTTATAGCAAGCTTGTCTAACCAGCACCCTACAGGTTACATGAAGCCTAGGAAGGCTTTGAATGCTGCCCGACACAAATTTGTAAAGTTCCTTAAAATATTATGAAATTTTTTTGTGTTATTTTTTTAAAGGTCATTAACTGTCCTTAGTGTTAGTGTATTTTATGTATAGTCCAAGACGTTTCTTCTTTTTCCAGTGTTGCCCAGGGAAGCCAAAAGAATGGACACCTTGTTTTATAGGCTTGTAGCCTAGGAGCATAAAGGCTATACCATATAACCTGGATGTGTAGTAGGCTATACCATCCAGGTTTGTCTAAAGTGTTCTCTATGATGTTTGCATAAGAACAAAATCACTTGGGAAAGCTGGGATGGCTCAGCGGGTTAAGCGCTTGCTTTGAAGCCCCGAGGACCAAGGATAGAATCCCGGCCCTGGCCCATGCGGACCCACATGCTGAATTGGGGTGTGCCCCCAGTTCAGTTCTTGCCAGGACCTATGTGGGAGGCTCCCAGCCCAGTTCCTGCCCTGTGCAGCCCTGTGCCCGCCTGTGGAGTGAAACTATATGGAAAACTAATGCTGTCAACTATGGAGACTGCTCTGGGCCCTCCCCCTTCTCTCTGTCTCTGTTTCTCTCTGTCAAAAATCAATAAAAATAAATCTTAAAAAAAAAAAAGAACAAAATCACCTAATGATACATTTCTTAGAACATATTTCCATCTTTAAGCAACACGTGCCTATATATTGGTAGATGCTCAGATGTTACAGTGAATGAAAGATCAACATAGTTTTGTAGCAGTGGCTACAAGACTTTTTTTTTTTTTAAGATTTATTTTATTGTTTGAGAGAGAGAGACAGAGAGACAAGGGAGGGCCCAGAGTAGTCTCCATAGTTGTACATCCTTAGTTTTGACATATTTGAATTCCACACAGGTGAATATGTGGCCATGTGAGGTGGGAACCACACTGGGAAGGGGGGCTCCCGTATGGGAGGCATAGCCCAGTTCAGCACTATGGGTTTGCAGGGGCTATAGCAAGCACTCAACCTGTTGAGCTATCCCAGTAGCCCTGCCACACAGCTCTTCTTGATTATACCGTTCATCCACAGAATTTCTTTTCCATTTTCTGTTATTTTTGTCTTAGCGAGCATATGGGGATCATATTTTTTCCTCCTTTTTAATGAAAATAATTGCTAAGCTGTCTATGAATTTTGTACAAGAATGAGTATCATAAATTGATGTATTATTTCTAGTTCATTGAATGAAGTCTTGTTCTGTGGGATCAAGATAGGAAAAAATAATTTTCTAAGTCTACATCAGGGATCCCCAACACCTGGGCCACAGACCAGTAGTAGTCCATGGCCTGTTAGGAACTGGGCTACCCAGGAGGAGGTGAGTGACAGGCTAGCAAGTGAAGCTTTAATCTGTATTTATTTATAGCCACTTCCCTTCTCTTTCATTATCGTCTGAGCTCTGCCTCCTCTCAGCTCAGCATTGGCATTAGATTTTCATAGGAGCATGAACACTATTGTGAACTACACGTGCGCACTGCCCCCCACTTTCCTTGGGAAAATTGTCTTCCATGAAACTGGTCCTTTGTGCCAAAAAGGTTGGGGACTGCTGGTCTGCATGTTTTCTGAGGCTATTACCTTATGTTTACAGAACTATATTTGCATTGGTTTTTCATATTTCTTTTTTTGTATTCAAATATGAACTGTCATATGCTAGAGTAATGGTCAGAGAACCCTTTAAATGGAAAGAAAGAAATCTGATTGCTTGTGTTGACTTAAATTATTTTAAAAAGTTATTTAAACATAAAATTAGACATAAACCACTTATGATTAAAGCTTATTTAACATCTGAAAATTCAAAATAAATTTATAAATAAGACTAAATTAATAAAATTTATGTTAGAAACAGTAATATCATAGATGATATTTTGCTAAAACTTAGTTGTCTTTGAAATTTGAATATGATGGTGGGTTTACAGATTGCTTTGAGCAGTATTATAGCGTATATGCTATGTACCTGCACCATGGGGGTACCTGGGATGACTCAAGTCCCCCTCTTTTAAACTATTTAAACAATTGCAAACCCTTTCGTTTATATAGTACAATATAATATATTTGGTCATCATTTGGTGTAAATGCATTGTTCATATATTAATTTTATTTTCTTTATTATCTTCATTAATTTGCTAATCAAAGTAGGATGACTCTGAGATTTTTTTTTTTAAAGATTTTTTATTGTTTTTGACAGAGAGAGAGAGATACAGAGACAGAGAGAAGGGGGAGGGCCCAGAACAGTCTCCATAGTTGCACAGCATTGGTTTTTCCACATAGTTTGATTCCACAGGCAGATGAGGGACTGCACAGGGCAGGAACTGGGCCAGGGTCTTTATCCCGGTGAGAACCGAACCGGGGGCACTCCCCAGTTCAGCATATGTGTCCGCACGGGCCGGTGCGGGATTCGATCCTTGTTCCCTGGGGCTGCAAAGTGAGCACTTAACCCACTGAGCCATCTCGGCTTTCCCTGACTCTGAGATTTTTTTACCTTCAACTGTAGGTTATACATAAGTTTTACTTTATGGTATAATTTATAAGTATAATTTCAACTCTGTATAAATGTATAATTTTAATGGCATTGTTTGCCATTAGTTGTGAAATTTAAAATAGGTATGCCTGTCTTGAAAGTGACTGCTATGGAATCCTAGAATGAATATATGTATATTTAGACTTTGTTTAAGGGAACTTTTAGGTTCACAGCAAAATTGAGATGAAGGTACAGAGATTTCAACACCCTCATCAGGAATGTATTACAATTGATAAACTGACGTTGACACATCATTATCATCCTAAGTCTGTAGTTTACTTTAGAGTTCACTCCTGGTGTATATTCTGTGGGTTTTGGCAAATATATAATGATGTTTATTTATCATTACGGTATCATACAGAGTATTTTCACTGCCTTAAAAATCTGTTCCACCTAGTCATGATGAATATGTTCCACCTATTCATCCCTCCATCCAACCAAACCCAGAAACCCCTGATCTATTTCTTTCTTTCTTTTTTGCTTTTATTGTTTGAGAGAGGGTAAGAGAGGGAAAAGGAAGTGGGTAGGGCCCACAGCACTCTACATAGTTGTACATCATTAGTTGTGACATAGTTTTTATTCTACACAGGTGGATATGGAGCCACATGGGGCAGGAACTAAACTGGTGGCCTCCCACATGAGAGATGAGAATTTTCATCATAATCTCGATGGTTACCAGTTGCCCCACAGTTCAGCATATGGGTTTGCGTGGGCTAGGGCTGGGATTCAATCCCTGGACCTTACAGTTGCAGGGCAAGCACTCAACCTGCTGAACTATCCCAGCATACCCACTGATCTTTTTTACTCTGTTCATGGTCTTGCCTTTTCCATGATGTCATATTGTTGCACTTACACAGTATGTAGCTTTTTCAGGTTGTTTTTTTTCACTAGGTAATATACATTTAAGGTTCTTTCATATCTCTTCATGGTTTTATGACCCAATTTTTCTTTTTTTGTTAAGGGTTTTATTGTTTAAGAGAAGGTAAGAGAGAGAGAAGGAGAAAGTAGGAAGGCCTAGAGCAGTCTCCATAATTTGTACATCAATAGTTGTGACATGGTTTTATTCCACACAGGTGGATATGGGCTGCATGGGGATGGAAACGAACCATTGGACTCTCACATGGGAGGCGAAACTTTTGCTGCCGAGCCACTTTGATAGTTACCAGTTGCACTACAGTTCAGCATATGGGTTTGCACTGGCCAGGGCAAGGGCAAGGAATCAAACCCCAGACCTTGTGATTGTGAGGCAAATGCGCAACCACTGAGCTATCCTGGGATCCCAATAACTCATTTCTGTTTAGTTCTGAATAGTAATTTCATTGTATGATGTAGCCTATCACTTACTGAAGCACATCTTGGTTGTTCCCAAGTTTTGGCAATTAAGAGTAAAGCTAGCATAAACATCCACATACACGTTTTTGTTTGGACATAAATTTCCAACTGCTTTGGGGAAATACCGTATTTCCTGGCGTATAAGACGGCCGGGTGTATAAGACAACCCCCTAATTTTACAGTTAAAACATAGGTTTAGGCCTATATTCGCTGTATAAGACTACCCCCCACTTCCGAGGCTGTAGTCTTATACAGCGAATATAGACCTAAACCTATGTTTTAACTGTAAAATTAGGGGGTCGTCTTATACGCCCAGTCGTCTTATACGCCGGAAAATATGGTACCAAGAAGCACAATTGCTGTGTCATATGTTAAGACTACATTTAATGTTGTAGGGAACTGCCATACTTCTTTCAAAGTGGTGGTGCTTTCTAATTGCCACCAGCAATGACTGGGTGTTTCTGTTCCTCTTTATCTTTATACATGTGCAGTAGTATCTTCTTTTAATATGCATTTCTCTGACGAGAGATGATGTAGAGTATTTTTTTTAAGTTGTTTTTTTTTAATTGTTTGAGAGAAGAGGGAGAGAGAGACAAAGAAAAAGAAGAGGGGGAGGGCCCATAGCATTCTCCATAGTTGTACATCATTAGTTGTGACATAGTTTCATTTTACACAGGTGGATGTGGGGCTGCACGGGGCTGGAACCGAACCGGGAGCCTTTCACATGGGAGGAGAGAACCTTTGCTGCTAAGCCATCTAGGCAATTACCATTTGTGCTACAGTTCAGCATATGGAGTTGCATGAACTGAAACAGGGAATCAAATCGCAGATTAAGATTGCGAGGCAAGTGCCCAGCTACTGAGCTATCCTGGTAACCCTTATAGTATCTTTTCATATGCTTATTTGTCATCTTTGTATCTTCTTTGATGAGGTGTCTGTCTGTAATAGTCTTTGACCTTTATTTTAATTGTTTATTGTTGACTTTTAAGAGTTCATTGTATATTTCGGATAATAGCCCTTTATCTGATGTGTCTTTTGCAAATTTTTCTCCCAGTTTGTGGCTTGTCTTCTCATTTCTCTTGACATTGTCTTTTGCAGAGCAGAAGCTTTTAATTTTAAGGAAGTCTAGCTTATCAATTATTTCTTTCATGGATCATGACTTTCATGTTGTATCTCAAAAGTTATTGTCATACCTAGGGTATTGTAGATTTTTTTCCTATATTCCAGGAGTTTTACAGTTTTGCAATTAACTTCTAGGTCTGTGATTTATTTTTAATTTTTGTGAAGAGTGTTATGATCTGTGTTTAGATTTGTTTTTTGCATGTGAATGTCTATTGTTCCAGCACTGTTGGTTGAAAAAGGCTGTTTTTGCTCCATTGCATTGCCTTTGCCTCTTTGTCAATGATCATTTGACTGTATTTATGTATGTCTATTTCTGAGTTCTCTATTCTGTTCCATTCACTTTTTTTGGTACTCTCTTATCACTATCATACTGTCTTGATTACTATCGCTTTCTTTCTTTTTTAAAGATTTATTTTTACTGTTTGAGAGAAAATGAGAGAGATGGGGGAGGAGGGAGAGGCAGAGCAATATACATAGTTGTACATCGTTAGTTGTGCCATGGTTTCATTCCACACAGGTGGATATGGGGCTTCACAGGGCCGGAACCAGACCTGGGACTTTCCAGTGTGAGGTGAGAACCTTCCCAGTTGAGTGATCTCCTCAGATACCAGTTGTACTGCAGTTCAGCATTCGGGGTTGCACAGGCCAGAGCCAGCAATTGAATCCTGGACCTCATAAGCACTCAACTGCTGAGCTATCCCAGCTTCTTCTACTATAGCTTTATAGTGAGTCTTGAGTAGCATTAGTCCTCCAATAATGTGTTGTTGTTCTCCTTTGGTAACGTGTTGACTATCCCCTCTGTTTATAAATTTTAGGATCAGTTTGTCAATCCACAAAATAACAGTGGAATTTTGGTTGGGATTACATTGAATCTGTATTTTAATTTGAGAAGAATGGATATCCTGACAATGTTGATTTGAGTCTAGCTATGAACATATAAGGTCTGACAATTAAATTTGAGAACTTGCCACGTGTGCTTATGTTGTACTGCACTGTACAAAAACTCAGTAAGGTTTCAAACCTTGGTATATCAGTGTCTCACAGCTGTGTTCATGTTGACCTGTATTGCTGAGTGGTATTCATTATTGTTCTGTGTTTTTGTGTGCTGTCACTAGAATATCGGAGCTTGAATCAGAGCAACAAACAAACATTAATTTCGTGTTAAACTTGGCAAGAGTGGAAGTGAAATCAGGCACATGTTAGTCCAAGTTTATGGGGATAATAGCATGAAGGAAATGGCAGTGTACAAATTGATTATACATTTTTCTCAGAGGAGAGATAGCGTCATTGATGAAGAGAGCTCTGGGTGGCCAGTAATGAGCAGAACTGACAAAAACATTGCAAAAATTTGGCGAATTGTGCATCAAAATCATTGGCTAACTGTGAGTAATATAGTAGACCAAGTAAACATTGATAGAAAAAAAGGAAAATCTTCACTGAAAATCTTGACATGAGAAAGGTGTGTGTACAAAAATGGTCCTGAAAGAGCTCACCAATGAACAGAAGCAAAGGAGAGTCGAAGTTTGCCAAGACCTTTTGGAGAGGCAAGGCAATGTTTTGGACTGTGTTATCACTGGTGATGAAACGTGGGTGTACTAAAATGACCCTGAAACAAAGCGTCTAAGTGCACAATGGAAGTCAGCCAGTTCTCCACAACCAAAAATGTTCCATCAGTCCAAATCAAGAGTTAAAACGATGTTGCTAACAGTTTTTGATATCAGAGTGATTGTTCATCATGAATTTGTACCAGCCGGACAAACAGTCAATCAAGTTGACTATTGGAAGTGCTCAAAGGTCACTACTTTTAGATTTTTCTACATAGATGATTTTTTCATCTGTGAACCCGTCTTCCCCATGTTCTCCCCTGTGGTACGGATTCAAGAATAGTTTTTTATTTTTGTTTTTCTTTTAACATAATTTTATTAAGTTTAAAATAGTCTAAATAAAGCATTTCAGATATTACTATTTGTTCCCTGTCAAAACCCAGATTAAAAGCAATCAGAATTCGTTCTTATTCTTCTGATATAATGATCTGAAAGTTGTCCTTTCTATAGTTTTTAAGGCTGAAGCTAATTATATAGTAAATGTATATATAATAAATTTATACCCTTTTAGAGTAGAGTTAGGTATACTTTTCCCTGGTACTTGTGAAAATTTCTTTGTTTCAACCATGTTAATTAATATTCTTGACTCCTAACTATTGCTGTTATGAAAATACATCAAGATTTTAATAGACTGCCAGCTTTTTTTCCTTAAAGAACAGTTTATTTCTAAAATTCAGTATGTTCTTCCTTTTTACTTTAATGAAGAAGAATGATGCTCAAAGCACCTACTTCATGGTGAATTACATCAATGTTTTAAGTCTACCTCAATGTTTTTAGTCTATAATATTTCATGAAAAAGTAAATATACACCTAATTTAAGGGCGTCTTATATCTTTGACGCAACAGTCAGCCACATGATTTCACATATACACTAGGAATAAATCCATATCATAAAGTGATTAACATTAATAATTGTTTAAACAATTTCAAGTACTCTGTATATAAAAAGGGATACATTGAAAATAATTATTTTGGGGGAAAGCCGGGATGGCTCAGCGGGTTGAGCGCTCGCTTTGAGGCCATGAGGACCGAGGATCGAATCCCGGCTCCGGCCCAGGCAGGACCCACGTGCTGAACTGCGGAGTTCCCACAGTTTGGTTCTCTAACTGTCTCTGTCTCTGTCTCTCTCTCTATCTGTCAAAAAGTAAAATAGAAATAACTATGCACTGAAGA
>PVKE010005072.1:0-33539 GCA_004027555.1 Craseonycteris thonglongyai | reverse complement strand
AAAAAAGAAAATAATTATTTCTGTATCTGTCCAGATATCCATCCCCTTGGTCCTTTGACTCATACTAATAGATTATCTAAGTGTTTTAATTTGGATTATTCTCTATAAAAAATACTTTGATTTGGAGGCATGTCTAAAAAATGTTAATGACTTCATGTTTTCTACTGTGAATTCAAGAAAAGTTGATATTTCCAGTGTGTTCAGTTTTTGTGTTGTTTTTTTTTTGTTTTTTTGGTGAGGATGGTGTGGTGACTTCTAAGCTCTGTATGTGCACAACCAGAATTTGGAAGTCTGTGGTTTTTAAAAGTATTTATCTATATCCAAATTTGATTTCAAAACTGACATTACTAAGAATTAGAAAATAAAAAGCTAGCATAGTGATTCTTAACATTTTTTAAATTAAAATGGTATCATTTGGTTATTTTGTTAACTGCTTCTTCTTCCAAACAATTTTGCTTTCCTTGGAAAAAGTATTTGGGGTTGTTGATGCTGACTCCTGTAGTGTGTTGGCGATAGGAAGGTGCGACATAATTGACTTTGAACAGTTAGTGATGATTCAAAGAGATACTGACAAGTATATATAATGATTTGTAGTTTTTGAAAATGGTATTACATCCATCATCTTATTTAGGGTTAATAACTACTTAGAATGCTTAATACAGAGGTTTATTTCTTCTGCTTTGTAATTGGGGGAATTGAGAAACTGGTCTAAGTTGACATGTTATAAATATTAATAGTACAGCTTCTAAATTATTAAGATAAGTTTCTGGTTCAGAGGCTTGTGTACTTTCTACTGAAAAGCTTTTCAAGAGAACTGAGGCAAGAAGATGGTGTTTGGCAGTTACCAGTATAGTAAGAGTATCCTTACCATTGCTTTTCATTGTGATCTTGGAAATAATCACTTTTTACTCAGCTTTCTGTTTTTCAGGTAGAATTTATGATACTTCACAATTTATGTCCATAGAATTATAACACTTAAAATACTTGGGAACAAAGAGCCCTTTCATTATCCTTATTTTATCATGATTGTCATTTTATTTACTTTTTCATTTTTCTTTATCATTATTATATTATTTTAGTTTACTTTAATCAGACATTACATTATAGCCATATATCAAATATTAAAGTGGAAGGAAAGCAGAAATTCAGGGAAGTAGAAAAAAAGTAGGCCAGAATTTATACATTAAAACCAATTTTACTTTTCCAAACACTGACCTTGAGAAGTTATGTATTTGCTCTCATTGCTAAAAATATCCATTGGAGCTCATTTTTAAAATAATGGCTTTAGGATTTTATTTGCATCTGTACAAAGATGTATCTGTTGAACATGAAAATGTTAGTGAACTCACTTGTTGAATTTACGTAAGTAGTTTTCAGAACATTTTTATCTAGTGTGTATAAATTCAGCAACAGAATGATTTTGATGCATATTTTTCTAGAGTACATTGAAATAATGGGTTATTTTTGAATTAATGTTGGTTTTTTTTCCCCCCTAGTCAGCAGACAAGCAGCGAGCCCTAGAAGAAACCAAAGCCTACACCACCCAGTCCTTAGCAAGTGTTGCCTATCTGATAAATACCTTGGCCAACAATGTCCTGCAGATGCTGGATATCCAGGCATCCCAGCTACGAAGGATGGAATCATCAATCAATCATATTTCACAAGTGAGACCACAGTATTTTCCTGTTTGTGTCTATGAGGAACACTGAGTAAACACAGGCAATCAGTAATGCAGGCAGCCTTTTTTAAGTGACTTAACTCACATGTATGATTTGGAAAGCACAAACTCAATATTAAACTTCTATAGACATTGTATAATTACCGTATTTTTTGGTCCATAAGACGCACTTTTCCCCCCCAAAAAAGTGGAGGGAAAAGTGTGTGAGTCTTGTGGAGCGAATACTGCAACGAAGAGTGCACGCTGGGGACCTTAATGATGCCGTGGGGAATCCTGCAGCCAGATCAGAAAGCAGGGACTGCATGGAAGGAGAGCGGGTCCAGGCAGGTTAGGTGCATCTTATGGAGTGAAAAATACGGTATGTTGCTTATTGTATTGCTGTGTCTCTTAAACTAAAAAACAAAGCAATCTTTTTTGATTCTGTCTTTTGGTTGAATGATTGGCTATTTTCTCTGTGATTTTGATAGAGAAGTAAAATTTAATAGTTTCTATTAAAACCAGTTATGTTAAAGTAATCAGCCTTGAGACAAAAATTTGTCTTGTTTCTTCCAACTTTTACCAAATTTTATACTTCATCTTTTAAAAAATATAAATGTGATTACTTGATGACTTGTTTAAACTTTTTTTCTGGTTATAGGATTTTTGTTTGTCAGGTTAATACCATACCTTAATAACAGAAAGATTAATCTGTTAATATCTTTAGAGAACTTTAAAAAATGAATGCAATACTAATTTCCATTATAAAAGTATATTCATGTTCATGATTATATAGAAAAAAAGGGAAAAAGAAAAAGAAACCCTTTTCCCACTACTCAGCTTTTTCACTATTACTCTTTTGCTATACCTTTTCTAAAACCGTTTTTCTTGTAGTTTTTAAAGTATAGCTGTGATTATGTTGTGTATAGAATTTTGAGTTCTGCTCTTTTAACTTACTATTACAACAAACATCATCCCATGATTTTATAAGCTCTTCATAAACCTTTACAGTGGCTGCATATGTTGCATGTGTATGTCATAGCTTTCCTAATTATGGTACTCCTATATTTACAATGAAAAAACAATTCATAATTGCAAAATGCAATTTCAAAAACATTTAAATAAGTGTTTTGATCTATTTCTCTTTGATGAGATCTTTAGAACTTCTCTATTTTAGCACTCATTTGAGTGACTGGGTAGTGTACTCTTTTTAGATTTATTTATTTATTTATTTAAAATTTATTTTTGTTAAATTTATTGGGGTGACATTAATTGATATCAGTTACATTGTTTCCAGGTGTACAATTCTACATTACATCGTCTATACATCGCATTATGTGCTCAACACCCAGAATCAGCTCACTTTCCATCACCATACGTTTGATTGCCCCTCTCCCCCCCACACCTATCCCTCCCCCCCACCTACCTTCATACCCTCAGGTAACCACTAAACTATTGACTATGTTCGTGAGTATTTGTTTCTTTTTTCCTTTCAGTTTTATATTCTTTTTAGGTTTAGATGATTAGAACTCTCTGGAATAAAAAGAGTTTTATAATGTGCATATTATATTTTTTTCTATATGTCTTAAGATTTCAGGACTCTTCTGAAATTGACTAAACCAACAATTCTTCAAATTTTGAAGTTTAATTTGTATAATTAAATCAACTATAATCCAGATAATTGAATCAGATGCAGGAGGTATAACATATTTCTGTTATAAAATACCAGATTGATTTAGAGATATTTTAAATTTAATATTATTTAATATTTAATATTATAACCTTAAATTAGAATTTGCCACTAAAAGGGTTTCTCCTTCACATCCCATATAAACTTTAGACATTGTAGAACTTATTGCTTCTTCTATTGCTCTGTTTTCTAAACAAAAAATACAAAACAAATGGCAACAGAGAATTGGTAAGTTTTAATGAGTGAGACTAAGTTTTATTCTGAAAAGACCTCCTAGAGGAAATAATCAGTGACATTTTAAATTATTAAATAGTTGAACTTGGTTTTCTATAGAAGGAGGGATATTAGTTAATTAATAATCTGATACAGAATTTCAAAATTTATACTTGAGAGATTTAGAATTTCTGCACGTTTCAAGTGTTAACAAAGGACCTAAAAAAGAAAGTAAGAAGAAAAGTGCAAATGCAGAAGAGAAATTAATATATTAGAGTTTCTAAAAAGGAGGAACAACTTTTTATTAGTTTGTAGGAAAAAGTAGGAGACTGTGTGGGTAGATGATGACAAGCAAATAACAATGAAAGGTAATTATCTATTCTCTTTATTTTTTTAAAGACTAATTTATTCTTTGAGAGAAGGTGAGAGAGACAGAGAAGCAGGGAGGGCCCAGAGCGGTCTCCATAGTTGTAAATCATTTGTTGTGATATAGTTTCATTCCACACAGGTGTATGTGGGGACGCATGGGGCAGAACCAACCTGATGGCCTCCCACTTGGAAGGCGAGAACCTTCACCGCCATCCTGGTGGTTACCAGTTATGGGTTTTCATGAGCCAGGGCCAGGATTTGATCCCTGGACCTCACAGTTGAAATGCAAGTGCTCAGCCTTTTGAGCTATCCTGGCATCCCCAATAGTTACCTATTATCTGATTAGAATTCTATAGTTAGGGGAAGCTGGGATGGCTCAGTGGGTTAAGCACTCACTCACTTTGCAGCGCCGGGGACTGGGGATCGAATCCTGGCCCCGGCCCGTGCGGAACCATATGCTGAACTGGGAGCTCCCCAGTTCAGTTCTCTCTCTTTCTCTGTCAAAAATAAAAATAAATAAATAAAAATATATAGAATTCCATAGTTCTTGGGTAGATAGAGTAGCAACCTGAAGGAGGAAGGTGAATAAGTCTAATCTAGGTTGTATTATGTGTATTAAATCATTTAATGGCAACATTTTCTTAGCATGTAACATACGTTTATGTTTAATTAATATGATCTAATTAGTACTATCTTTTAAAGCTATTCTAATGGAGTAAGTAAAAAATCAGGAGAGATGAATGGTTAGAGATTAGTAGGTCATAAGTAACAGAGGCCTGAGTCTGAGCCTTTAAGAACATCTTGAACCATCTTCATCTGGAGTTGAGTGTTTATAGGGCAATTCTAGAAGAGGTAAGGGATTTGCAACTACCGGTATAACAGCAGCTGTTAAGTTTATACAAAATAGCAGTGTTGGATTAGGGGTTGAGTAAGAGAAATGGGCTGGCTGATTGAGGTTATATCTATGAAATAAGAGTAAACTAAAAAAAAATTTATATGTTTTTTAGCATTTACCTTAAGGATTGAATTTTTTTTTAAATTATGTTTAATATACAGGTAGAGCCCTTCATTTTAAAAGTCGATTGAGCATCAGAACTATTTGATGCTCTTTAGACTGAAAGATTATTCTGTATGTTAAGAGAATATGATTTCTGTTTATGAAACATATGCTCAGTAAATACTCTAAAGCAGGGGTTTCCAACCTTTTGGCTTCTCTAGGCCACATTGGAAGAAGAAGAATTATCTTGGGCCACACATAAAATGATAGCTAATGAGCTAAAAATAACCAAAAAAACAGCAAAAAAAAAAAATTCTCAATTTTTTTATTATTAAATTTATTGGGGTGACATTGGTTGGTAACGATAAAAAACTACATAGTTTCCAGGTGTACAAATCTACTTTACATCATCTGTGTATTGCATTATATGCTCACCACCCAGACTCAGCTCTTCCTCCATCACCATATATCTGGTGCCCCTTCCAACTCCCCCCACCCCCCACTCTTTCACCCACCTTCCCCATTACCCTCAGTTAACCACTAAACTATTGACTGTTCCCATGAGTTTGTGCTTTTTTGTTACTTTCAGTTTTATATTCCACCTGTAAGTGAGGTCATATGTTTCTTAATTCTTTCAGTCTGACTTATCTCTCTTAATAAGATGGTTTCAAGGTCCATCCATGTTGTCACAAATGGCTGTATTTCATCTTTCCTTATTGCTGAGTAGTATTCCACTGTGTAAATGTACAACTTCTTTATTCAGTCATCTATCAAAGGACACTTTGGTTGTTTCAAGGACTTGGCCACTGTGAACAGTGCTGTGAAGAACATTGGGGTACATATATCTTTGCGAATTAAGGTTTTCAGGTTTTTTGGGTAGATACCCAGAAGAGGGATTGCCAGGTCATAAGGCAATTCCATTCCTAATTTTTTGAGGAATCTTTGTACTGCTTTCCATATTGGTTGTACCAATTTACATTCTCACCAGCAGTGTATGAGGGTTCCTTTTTCTTCATAGCCTCTCCAGCCCTTGTTATTCCTTGTCTTGTTGATTATAGCCATTCTAACAGGTGTGAGGTGGTGTCTCATTGTGGTTTTTATTTGCATTTCCCTAATTTCTAGTGATGTTGAACATTTTTTCATATATATATATGTTGGTTCTTTGTATGTGTTCATGAGAGAAATGTCTTTTTAGGTCTTCTGCCCATTTTTTAATTGGATTGCGTGTTGTTTTTTTTGTTATTGTTGAGCTGTACAAGTCTTTTTATATATTTTTTATATTAGCCCCTTATCAGAGGCATTGTTTGCAAATATTTTCTCCCTATTGGTTGTCTCTTTGCTTTGTTCATAATTTCCTTTGCTGTGCTGAAGCTTTGTAGTTTGATAAAGTCCCATTCATTTATTTTTCCTTTTACTTCCCTTGCCATTGAGGTCAGGTTCATAAAGTCCTCCCTGAACTCCAGTGGGGTCTGTAAGTTTAGTACCTATGTTTTCTTCTATGGAATTTATTGTTTTGGGTTTTATTTGGAGGTCTTTAATTCATTTTGAGTTATGGTATATGGTGACAGATTGCAGTTCACATTCAGTCCTTCGCATGTGGTTTGCCAATTTTCAGTCTCTTAATATTTTAAGAAGGTTTATGAATTTGTGTTGGGCCGCATTCAAAGCCATTCTGGGCTGCATGCGACCTACGGGCTACAGGTTGGACGAGCTTGCTGTAAAGCAAGGTTTGGCAAACTTTTTCTTAAAGGGCCAGATAATATTTTTGGTTTTCTGGGCTACATATGGTTTTAGTCTCATACTGTTCTTTGTATGTGTATGGTTTTAAACAACTATTTAAAAATGTAAAAGTCATTCTTAGCTTGTGGGCCACATAAAAGGCTGTGGGCCATATTTGGCATGTAGGCTGTGGTTTGTAAGTCCTTGCTCTGAAATACTGATTATTCAAATGTTTGGTACTTTAATGTTGTTATTACTGTTTCATTAAAAATATTATTAGTTTTTTCTAAAGAGCCAGAAGATTCTTAAAGTATCTTGAGACCAGATTTTTTTGCAATTGGGGCAAAAATACTGGGTATGGAGAATCTGGAGAGAAGATTGAGTTGAAGAAGCAAAGAAATAGAGATTCAGTCAGGTCAAAAGACAAGCTCACATGTTTATTGGAATGGTAGTATGTGTCAGTAGTTGTATGGATTGTCTGGTTGGGTGGTTCAGGCCTAGTGGGTGTTATATATGTCTGAGGTATTTGATTTCTTTCCTTCTCATTATCTTTTCCATTCTCCTGGATAAGAACCTTACTACTTTTCAGCCTCTTAGTGCTCTATCTCCTTTCTCCATTTTAGTGAAAATGAATACTGAGTAGGGTTTGGGGATGGGGCTGGTGGGAAGGCCTGGGATCTGGGTTTCATTTTGGTTTTTCTGCTAACTTGTGACATTTGGCTTCTTTGAACTTCAGTTTTCTCATCTGTAAAATAAGACCACCAGCTATCGTCAGTCTTGAGTTCTTTACTCTGAAGTTCCTCAAAATCTACTTGATCTGTGTTTGCTTTATTTTCTTTCTTTTTTTGTGGCTTTGCTATTCACCTCAGTCTGTGCTCCACTGATCTCAACTGTCTATCACTAATATACCCGTATTTTCCGGCGTATAAGACGACTGGGCGTATAAGACGACCCCCTAATTTTACAGTTAAAACATAGGTTTAGGCCTATATTCGCTGTATAAGACTATAGCCTCGGAAGTGGGGGGTCGTCTTATACAGCGAATATAGGCCTAAACCTATGTTTTAACTGTAAAATTAGGGGGTCGTCTTATACGCCCGGTCGTCTTATATGCCGGAAAATACGGTAACTGAACTATTTCCCAAATTACTCTGAATTTGAATCCAAGGATAGGAATTCCATTGACTATACCAACTATGTATCAGGAACAAATACTTAAAAAAAAACAACACATCATAATCCGTTCTCTAAATGTCAAATATTTTGAAAAACAAGACAATTGATTATGAATATTTAGTATCTGACACTCTTTTGTACTAAAAGAACAATATAGTCTTCAGTAGTGTACTAATTTACAATATACTCACCACATTCATAAGGAAGTACAGTCATACTTCATTTTCTTACACTTCTCTTTATTTATTTATCCCCCCCCCCCCCCCGTTTTAACGAATTGAAAGTTTGTGGCAACCTTGCATTGAGCAAGTTTATTGGCTCCATTTTTCCATCAGGCTCAGATAAAATCTTTGTTATTACTTTCACTAGTTTATTACTTTCAGAAATGTGTCCTCTTTAATGTTAATGAGAATACTATACACATCACAGACATAAGTTTAAACATATTGCTTTGATTTGGTTTTACATATTACATTTTTAATCAATTACTGAGAATGTTATTTCAAAACTATATTTTCTTCAAGAAAGTATGAAAAAGATAGACATTTTCTGTGATTTTATACCACAAACAGCACTGTTTAGTAGATCATTTAATATGAAACAGTTGTAGTCACATATCTTGTTCCATTTTCCCATTAGATAGAAATACAACTTTAAGATGGCTTACATATAATTCAAGTTTTTCTAAAAAAAATTTAGTCATAAATTTCGCAAAATATGCATTCCATTAATTCATAAAGCAAATATTTCAAGTAGGAAAGGGATATTTGCTAGACTGCAAGCATGTGATCTCATTCATCATGCAGCTTTATTTCGAAAGAGAGTTGAAAAAACACCATTTCATAGGCTAAATTATGCAAGTTCTATATTCAAAGAATTACTTTGCAAGACTGAATAATTCTGTTTATTACCTAATATTTAGTAGTGACGCTCACCCAATAAGGCCAACAGAAACTTGTAACTCCGCTCTGCTAAATACAACATTTTTTCAGTGCAGTAACATTAAAATATAATCCCTGTTTCCTTTAGTCATATAATTTTGCAAACTATGGGAAAAGGTGCAAACACACGTGGAGCAAATGGTGCTTTTTATCCAGATGAAATCCAAAGGCCACTTGTGAGAGTACTGTCTTGGAGACTAGAAGATAATGTTGTCTGCAGCCATCCACTCAAAATATTAGTTATAGGGGAAGCCGGGATGGCTCTGTGGGTTAAGCACCCGCTTTGCAGCGCCGGGGACCGAGGATCGAATCCTGGCCCGGGCCCCTGCGGACCCATATGCTGAACTGGGGAGCTCCCCCAGTTCATTTCTCTCTCTTTCTCTGTCTCTCTCTCTCTCTCTCTCTCTCTCTGTCAAAAAAACAAAACAAACAAAAAATTAGTTGGCCTGATGGTTTTGAAGACCTCAAGGGTAGTAAAGACGATGAGATTGTGCCCATTGTTCCTCATCATCCAAGCAAACATTTACATGGGCATGGAACAGACTTTTGCTTTGATTCAGACTTTAATGTTCACAAGAATTGTACTCTCTGTGAATTAATGTTTCCTCCCAGCTGTGATCAGAACAGATTTGAAGAACATGTTGAAAGTCACTTGAAGGTGAGCCTAGTGTGCGCAGTGAGCAGTTCCATCCTGACTGAACAGCAGGGGTTTGAAGGTTCATACAGCCCCATTTTGATCAGACAGCTTTTTTTACTCATTACTTTTTATTATGAGCTAATAATGCAGTTTAGCAGTTTAAAAAATCATTTCAAATAGATCACTAAGGAGACCATAGGTACTTACTTTCATGCACCCTGTACCACACTTTTCTGACTAAGAGCTTATCAATAAATAAAATTTTAACCTCTTTTAATCTTACCTATTTAAGAAGTTCTTGTTTTTGTATATTTATTTCCCAGTTTGCAAAATAAAGTATTTTTAAACTAAGGTATGTATATTTATTTTAGACATAATACTACTACACACTTAATAGATTACACACAGTATACATAACTTTTATATGTGCTGGGAAAGAAACTAAAAAATTCATGTGACTCACTTTATTGTGATACTCATTTTTTGCTGTGGTCTGGAACTGACTCTGGAATATCTATGAGTTATACTTATATTAGGACAGATTCTTTTTTTTTTGTTAAATTTATTGGGTGACATTGATTGGTAAAAATACAGGTTCCAGGTGTACAGTTCTACATTACCTCATCTAAGTATTGCATTATGTGCTCACCACCCAGAGTCAGTTCTCTTTCCATCACTATATATTTGATGTTTCCCCTCCACCCCTACCTCTTTCCCCATTTACCCTCAGGTAACCACTAAACTATTGACTGTGTCCATGATTTTTTTATTCCTTTGTTCCTTTTAGTTTTATATTTTACCTATAAGTGAAGTCATATGGTTCTTGATTTTTTCAGTCTGACTTACCTCACTTAATATGATCTCAAGGTCTATCCATGTTGTCACAAATGACTGTATTTCATCTTTGCTTATTGCTGAGTAATATTCCATTGTGTAAATGTACCACGACTTTTTTATCCAGTCATCTATTAAAGGACTCTTTGGTTGTTTCCATGACTTGGCCGCCATGAATAGTGCTGTGATGAACATTGTGGTACATACATCTTTGCAAACTAAGGTTTTCAAGTTTTTTGGGTAGATACCCAGAAGAGGAATTGCTAAGCCATATGGTAATTCTGTTCTTAATCTTTTGAGTAACCTCCATACTGTCTTCCATAGTGGTTGTACCAATTTACATCCCTACCAGCAGTGAGTGTATGAGGGTTCCTTTTTCTCCATAGCTTCTACAGCACCAATTACTTGTCTTGTTGATTATAACCATTCTAATAGGTGTGAGGTGGTATCTCAGTATGGTTTTAATTTGCATTTCCATAATAGCTAGTGAAGTTGAGAGTGTTTTTCATGTATCTGTTGGCCATTTGTATGTCTTCATGAAAGAAGTGCCTGTTCAGGTCTTCTGCCCATTTTTCCGTTGGATTGTTTTTTTGTTGTTGAATTATATGAGTTCTTTATGTATTTTAGATAGTAGCACCTTATCAGATGCATTACTTGCAAATATTTTCTACCCTTTGTTTGGTTGCCTCTTTGTTGACAGTTTCCTTTGCTGTTCAGAAGCTTTTTAGTTTTATGTAGTCCCATTCATTTATTTTTGCTTTTACTTCCCTTGCCTTTAAGGTCAAAGTCATAAAGTCCTCTCTGAACCCAAGGTCTATAATTTTAGTACTGATGTTTTCTTCTATTGTTTTGGGTCTCATGTGGGGTCTTTGATTCATTTTAAGTTAATTTTGGCATATGGTGACAGTTCTCAGTCCAGATTCATTCTTTTGCATGTGGTTTTTCAATTTTCCCAGCACCATTTCCTGAAGAGGCTTTCTTTTCTCCATTGTATATGTTTTGCTAGGATAGATTCTAAATATGAATTATCTTAGGTATTTTAAAAGTAGTACATTTTAAAGAAATTCTATCTCTAGTTTTGTTACTATTCTCGTATCAGTTCTTTGGAAGCATATTTAAAAAACTAACTGAAATTTTTAATCTACAAACTGAGAGTAGTAGTTAAATTAACATTAAATATTTTTAAAGAAAATGTAGTTATCAGAGCAGACATCTAATTTCACTGAAAACTTGTATAAGTAGATATAACTAATTTTAACTCAGTATAGCATTATGTGTAAGGATGAATGCTATTTACTGTGTCTATAATGTTATGTCTATTTCTGGTAAGTTTTAAAAAAAGTTTATAGAACATTATTTAAACTAAAATTCTTGTTAAATTTATAAACAAAAATTCTTCTAAGCCAGGCCCATGTCTTCTCTTAACTACTAAAAACAGTACTGTATTCAGTTCATCATGACTTAGAAGAAAATCAAGAGAGGTTAAAAGGCAATAAAAAGAACTTTTAAAGATGTATTTTTTATTGTTTGACAGAGAGGGAGAGAGAAGGGGGAGGGCCCAGAGCAGTCTCCATAGTTGCACATCATTAGTTTTCTAGTTTCATTCCACAGGTAGCATGTAAAGGCGATAGAAAGGAATGATGATAAAATATGAATGGAATTCTTCTCAAAGGTTAGGTACTAAAAGAGTGGAAGATCTAAACCCCGAGAAACTCAGCATGGTAAGATAATGTTTTGTTTAAAACACTTCATATATGAGGGTTATATGGAAAATATCCAGCTATTGTCAATATAACAAGATTTGTTACATGGTTGGATATTTTCCAGGCAGCCCACTTATATGTATATCTATGTATACAAGTGCTATCTGGAAAGTATCCAGCAATGTAGTATAAATATAGAGCCATTTATGGCTGGAATTTTTCCAGACAGCCCATGTATATATGTAGACATATGTGTAAAGTTTTTTAAACAAAAAATTGTCTTACAGGAATGCTTGGATTGCTCAGCGGATTGAACACTCGCTTTGCAGCCTTAGAATCCAAGGATCAAATCCCACCCCCAGCTTGTGCGGACCTATATGCCAAACTGGGGTGTGCCCCCAGTTCAGATCTTTCTGAGGCCAGCTTCCCATGCAGGAGGCCTTGGGTTTGTTCCCCAGCTCTCGGTGGCATGCCTCCCATGTGGGAGGCTCCCCGCCCAGTTCACTGTTCTGCATGGCTCCCTGCCCTACCTGTGTGGAATGAAACCATATCAAAAACTGGTGATGTACAACTATGAAGACTGTTCTGGGCTCTCCCCCTTCTCTCTCTGTCTGTCTCTCTCTCTCTTATAAACAATAAATCTTTTTAAAAACTGATCTTACATGCTGTGTTCCTCAGGGTTTAGATCTCCCACTGTGTTTTAATACCTAACCCTTAAGAAGAATTAATTCCATTCTCATTTTACCATCATTTCTTTCTGTCTCCTTTACGTGCCGCCTGCTAACTACTTCAACACCTAGAAGAGTAAGTCAGCTCTTGGGAGGATGGGAGGAACACTACTTTTAAAGTTCTTTTTGTTTTGTGTTTTAAGATTTATTTTATTGTTTTTGACAGAGACAGAGAGAGACAGAGACAGAGAAGAGGGGGGAGAGCCCAGAGCAGTCTCCATAGTTGTACATCATCAGTTTTCAATAGGGTGTTGTTTCACACAGGTGGGTGGGAGATGCACAGGGCAGGAACCAGGCCAGGGGCCTACTGCGTGGGAGGCATGCCCCCTCAAGCCAGGGGCCAAGCCGGGTTGGGGGTGGGGGTAGGGGAGGAGCGAGAACTGAACTGGGGGCCTCCCACGTGGGAGGAAGCACACCCTAGTCCAGCACGTGGGCCTGCATGGGCCAGGGCCAAGCTTTGATCCTCATACCCTGGGGCTACAAAGCAAGCACTTAACCTGCTAAGCCATCCCGGCTTCCCATTTTTGTTTCTCTTGATGTATGTCTATATATATGAGGACTGTCTGGAAAAAAATCCAGCCATAAATGCCTCTATTTTTCATATTACATGGCTGGATACTTTCCGGACAGGCCTTGTATATATAGACATCTATGAAGGACCCAGTAAACGCTAGAATTTATTTATAAAAAGTTTTTATCTTTCTTTTTTATCCATCTGTCTATATCTGTCTATCTATGTATCTATCTATCAATCAATCTATCAACTTTTACATCTTTAAACTTCAGTCACCTTCAGAGTACTCTCCATTTAATGCAATACACCTATTGAGACTCTTTTTCCACTGCTCAAAACAGATTTTGAACTCATTGATTTTGATGCCTTTTAGTGCTTGTGCTGTTTTTTGTTTCACCTTTCCACATCAGCAAACGGTTTTCCTTTCAGGACTTTTTTCATCCAGGGAAACAGAAGTCTTTTGGGTGAGGTCAGGTTAATAGGGAGGGTGGTGCATGTGGGTCATGGTGTTTTTTTGGGTCAAAAACTGCTGAACACTCAGCACAGTGTTGGGCAGGTGCGATGTCATGTCTCAAGTTGTTCGTGTAAATCACCCATCATGAAATTGGCAAACAAATTGAAAGAATCTCAAAAAAAATTTTCACTGAAGCTGAACACAGCCTCTCATAACAAGGCCAGCTGGTTCACTGATTGATGCACGTGGGTTCCTAGAATACTTACCTAGGGGGAGAAGCCTGTACTATAAAGTGCCTGCCCTCCAGAAGATACTTTTAGTTTTTTGAGGGTCCTCCCTCATGTAACAGTGTTTAAGAATTTCCAAACTTAAATTGAGATCTCACTAAAGGTTATCAGTATGTAATTACACATAGAAAGTAGGATTTATACAGTTTCTAATTAATTTCATATGTATAGTTTAAAAAAAAGGTGACTAACTGAAAATTATTCAGTTTGTTAGTAACTAATTGGTTTCATGAAAAATGAATTATTTGAAGCATATTTGTAATTTGAATAATGAAGTGCTTATTTGTAACATTATGTCACTAATGTAGAAATTGAGACATATATTTACAAACACCTTACTTATTTAGTTGAGTTAATCCACTGTAACTCTTTGATTGCATATGCTTTCCCACACTGATGGGCAGCTAACTGAGGTAGTGCTATCCACTACAGTCAACTCTCGATTATTTGTGGTAATGGGAAACAGTGCATGGATAATTCTAAAACAAAATACTTTATACAGTACCTTCCTGTCTTTTGCTGTGGGCTGAGCATGTGCTTGGGTCCATGATGGAGATTTGGGAGCTGGGCTCAGGCTTGCAGGGGAGCTAGGAGTCAACGTGATTATCTCAAGGTGATGAGAGGTATCCTGGAGAAGCCTGGGTTTGGCACTGCGTGGCTGAAGCGTCATGGGGGAGCCTGCAGCATGCAATATCAGGTGAGAAGAATGGAGAAACGAATTAATAAGGAGCTATTAATAACATATATTTTAGTCCTGCACAGTTGCAGTGATATTACTTGGAGTGTTTTTTAGTTAACAAGTAGCAAACAATAATAGTATTAATAGCAGTGTACTTGCATTAGTTTTGGTCTTTGCTAGCTAGACACATTTTTTACTTGCTACTGGTGAGTGTAATTATTAAGCCTCTTCTAAAGAAGAATAAGTTTATTGTCATAACTACAAGAATACCTTGGAGATACTATAGTTTCTGTTCCACATCACTGCAATAAAGTGAGTTGTCATATTTTTGCTGGCGAGGGTCTTGCCTTCAATTTGTGGGGGGAAGAAAAAGGAACACCTGTGAACTACTACAATAAAGCTAAGTGTAATTAATAAACTGAGGTATGCCTGTAGTATTAGAAAACTGAGATCAATTTGAAAAGGTTCTTTATTATTATAATTCTTCCTAAGTATAAATGTTGAACTTGTATTTCCAAAATTTAACTTAATACATTGTAGCATTATAATGTCAATAATATGAAGGCAGAAGCAATGGTGATTACTGAAAGATATGAATTTGATTTAGAAAAAACATAGTAGCCATATTTTTAAATTTAAAAATACTTCATGGGAGCTTTACAAAAGTTCTTTTAAAAGTGATAATTGGCTATGAGTTCGTGAGTGTTAAAGATGGATTTTAGGCATATGGATAGAGTGTTTATTATATTACTCTTTGAATATGATAATATTTTTTACAAGAGAAAACTTTGGAAAATTTTGAAGTAGGTGATTGCTGAAAGCTTCAGAAAACTTCTGGACCAAATTTTTTGTTCTTTATTTCTGGAATAGAATTATTGTTTTCCCTTAAGTTATTCATACTCCAGATAAAACCATAGCTATAATCTTTGATTCTCCTATAGTTCAACTCAGTGTGGTAGTGAGATGGCAAGAATAAAAATTATATTCTTTGATTTTCTTAACCATATATTATTTTCATTACTGGAGGTGTTTTTAAAATGTTAATGACACCAAATATCTATATTTGGGCTGTTACTAGAGGCATTAATCTCAAGTCAATGCTTTCAAAAATGTTTGGAAACGGTTGATATTTTAAAGATTTATTTTTATTGGTTTTTGACAGAGAGACAGAGAGAGAGAGAGAGAGAGAGAGAAGAGGGAGGGCCCAGAGCAGTCTCCATAGTTGACAGCATTAGTTTTCCATATAGTTTCACTCCACAGGTGGGCGCGGGGCTGCGCAGGGCAGGAACTGGGCCGGGAGCCTCCCGTATGGGCCCTGGCAAGAACCGAACTGTGGGCACACCCCAGTTCAGCATATGGGTCCGCATGGGCCAGAGCCGGGATTCGATCCCTGGTCTCCGGGGTTGCAAAGCGAGCGCTTAACCGGCTGAGCCATCCCAGCTTCCCCCGGTTAATATTTTAGAGTGTACAATGTAAGAGATCAGCAAGTTAGTCCATCCTCTTCACATTGGTTTTCAACCAGGGTAGAAAGAACCCAAGGAAACATTTGCAATGTCAGGCAGTTTTGGTTGTCAGAACTTGGAATTGGGGGAGTGCTGCCAGTATCTACTGGGATATTTTCTCCACATCTTGCAGTGCTCAGGACATCCCTTCCCCCAACAAAGAATTATCTGGCCCAAAATGACAGTGTTTCTATTGACACATCCAGCTCTATTTTTTCTAAGATATAGTCATGCTTTTAGAATAGGTAACTAGAAACATTGTAAAGTCAAATTAATACACAGTTAAGACTTATGTTTTAAAATATGACTTGTTTTTAAAGAATATTTTTTCTCATAATTCTTTCAACCAATTCATTTTAGAGTTCTTGTTGAGAAAATTGTTACTTTTCTAATGAAAGAGTATGTTTCCTTGTAAGTCATTATATTTCTACTTTGCTTTCTCTGCTAGGAAGCTAAGAGCCCAATTTTGTGTTCTGCTATAGTAACTATCCCTTATTTAGGCTTACAGTTCTATAATATTTTTTTTTTATTTATTTATTGTTTTTGACAGAGAGAGAGAGAGAGAGAGAGAGAGAGAACTGAACTGGGGGCACTCCCCAGTTCAGCACATGGGTCTGCACGAGCCGGGGCCAGGATTCGATCCTGGGTCCTTGGCGCTGCAAAGTGAGCGCTTAACCCACTGAACCATCCCGGCTTCCCCCAGTTCTGTAATCTTTTCCTTTGCTATAATGTCTTCCTTTTTTTTTTTTACTGTAATGGTCTATAGGTTTGAGCTGTGTGTATGTGTGTATATAAAGACAACATATAAGTATGTAAGTGCCTCAGTCCCTAGGTGTAATCAAATATTTTAATGTTTTGCTTCAGTTTTTTCAAGCAATTTAAAAATCTGTGCTTATTATAAAATATAACTGTATATTGGGTCAGATAATAAGTGGAATCATGCTCCCACCTTTTGTTCTCCAGAGATTTATTATTTCTTACATGAAAATTTGAAATTGAAGTTCCAATTTGCCATAAGTTTAAGAACTCTAATATAGTTGGTTGGGTTTACATTCTTACAGTTTTATTTCTGAATAAGATAAAATACATTTCTTAGAACTGAGCAGAGGAGAAACAGTGTTTCAAAGGATTATATTCTCTGATAAATTTTCTTTTATTGATATGACAGAGGCCAGTTATATAAAAATAAGTGCATATTTTGTTTGGTTTTTATTTATTTTAAAGCATATTTGAGAAGTATGAAATCTTATCCCATATTCTTAATGATTCAGGATGACTCATTAAATATTATTCAAAATGAGACTAATTTTTATTTCCCGGAAGTTAAAAATAAATTCTAGTATCATTAATAGGCAAACTTATTTTTTCTGTTATAACTCTCCCAAGTAGCTGAAAAAGAAAACACATTTCATAATTTACCTAATAAGCACAGAAAAAGCTCAGATTATTTTTGTCTGAAAAAAATACTTCAAATGATAAGGTTATTATTACCTCAGTCTTGTATTTGATGTTTTATTTAGATGTTTATTAGTTCTGAAGCTTACAGATTCTGTTGCTTTTATGGTCTCTTTGTTGAATGAAGTAGGCTTTGAATTTGTCTCAAGTTCCCTTCATATTTTAGGTGGTTTAGAAGGATAAATCATCAACTTTCAGATTTCTTTGAGTAGTATTTAATAATATCATGATGGTCATCATTTCTTTACATGTCTGTGTTGTTACCTAGTTCTTCTTTTAGAAGGGGGAAATTAAAGTAGGTCTGGGAAGGAATTAGGGAAAGTGTCTATTACTTTTTGTTTGAGCCAGGAATAATGGTAAGAGATATGAATAATTTTAGTGAAATATTTTTCAGACTTTTTGACTGCAACCCACAATAAAAAGTATATTTTACACTGCATCTAGTATATACAATTCATATATATGTTTATATACATAACAAATAAATTGTTTCAGAAAATAATACTTAATTTCCTATGTGTTTATGCAGTCTGGTATTTCTATTTTATTTCATTTAAGATAGCTGCTGCTCACATCTCACTAAATTGCAACCTGAAGTTTGAAAAATGCTATTTTAGTATGTTAAATATTTGTGTTTGTGGAGAAATTCACTCTCTATCAACAAGTAGAAGGTTATGAGTAAAAACATATAGAACCTATGTGAACATTTAATGAATAACATAAATTAATGAAATATTTTATAAGTATTGTGTCATGATAAAAAGGGAGCAGTTTTACCTAAGCAAACTTAAAGATTTTTGTAAAAAAGCTTTTCTATTTTTAACATTGTATTGATATTTTAGGACTCTCCCTTTTTTAAATAAAGCATTTAAACACTAACAAATTATACTAATAGGTTATTTTTATTTTTATTAGTTTTATGTGTACAAAGAACATAATGCTTAGACATCTACAGATTTTATATAGTGATAACCCCCAACAGGTCTGTTTCCCATCTGATACCTTACGTGGCTGTTAAAATACCATTGACTATATAGTCCCTGCACTATAAATCTGTGTACCATGACTGTGTATATATTTTTAAGTAATAGTTGACACTCAGCATTACTTTATATTATTTTAATGTGTACAACACAGTGGGTAGGCATCAATATAATATATAAAGTACTGCCCATGATGGGTCCATTGTCCACCTGACACCATGCAAAGCTTTTTGACATTAACTACTCCCCATACTGTACCTCATATCTCCCCACTATTTGTCTATTAATAGATTATTTTAAAATGTATCCAGGTTAATCACTAGGGTGCTCTTAATCATTATATTGGGCCAAGTATTAATGGAGAGGGGAAAAAATAGTATGTGTTTAACCCAGGGGTTGCCAAACTTTTTCTGTAAAGGCCCAACTAATAAATATTTTATGCTTTGAAGACCATAAGATCTCTGTTAAAACTATTCATCTCTGCCATTGTAGTGTGAAACTACGTAAGCAAGTAAAATGGCTGGATCCCAATAAAATTTTATTTATGGAAACTGAATTTGAAATCCACATAATTTTCACATATTGTGACATTATTTTTCTTTTGATTTCTTTTTTAACCAATAAAAAAATGCAAACAGCATTCTTAGCTTTTGGGTTATTAAAAACAGATGGTAGGCCATATTTGGTCTGCCAGCCATGGTTTGCCAATCCTTGATATAGCCTAAAAATGATGAAAGTCAGTATTGTTCCAGAAAGGAAAAAAATTGTAGCTGTGGTTAAGAATATGAATAATGATGTTAAATCTTTTATATCTTGATTTTTCTGGATATTAGGAGCTAAACATTTTTGTGTTGTGTTTATTATATTTTTGCAGACTGTTGATATTCATAAAGAGAAAGTTGCAAGAAGAGAAATTGGTATTTTGACTACCAATAAAAACACTTCAAGGACACATAAGATTATTGCTCCAGCGAACCTTGAACGACCGGTTCGTTATATTAGAAAACCTATTGACTATACAATTCTAGATGATATTGGACATGGAGTAAAGGTAAGTATAATATTTGTCAAGCTTTTTAAAACAATAGCTCATAATGGAACTAAGTCTTTAGTTTTTATCTTTCCTTACCTAGAGAATTTAGTCTTGGCCCAGTGCGGTTCTGAAGATTTCTTACTACTGTAACTATTTTATCTTTTTTGCTTCTTAGTGCTCTGTTCTCATGTTTTAAATAATTATCTTTGAATGAAATGCATTAACTTAATCAGTTATAATAATACTTCATATGGATATGATAAATAAATGTGGTATAATCTGTCAAATCTTTTAATGATTTAATATGAATGATTAAAAAATTATTCAGTATGATATTAAAATATTTACCTTATTTCCAAAATTTATCACCACACTTTTGGCATTAGTTTTCAAAAAGAACATAAATAACAACCATGTACTTTGAATTTTTTTAAATAATTTTAACATTTTAGGTCAAAATAGTGTAGATAAAAGTAATATGTGAATTTATATTTCTACTATTCTTGACTATATAGCCATTATATATTTTAGCTATCTTCTGTCATGAGTATGTGTGCCTGCTATGTACACAGAGTACCATGATTAAAACTTGAGGAGCATATAAATTATATTTAAATTGATGTTTGTATTTAAGAAACTAGTTTCAGCTAAGTATTAAGTTAACTTAAAATTTGCATCTCATCAGTGATTTGAAAGATAATGACTTATCAAATGTGACTGTAAGTAAACATATATATGCTTACAAGTGAAATTGTATAGTAATGCAGTTAATTTGTGACTCTATAAGCAAATTTAAAATTTAAAATTTCTATCCTACACTAGTATGGATAGAAATCAGTTGAATCTGAATTTAAAGATTTATTTTTATTGTTTTTGACAGAGAGAGAGAGAGATATAGAGACAGAGAGAAGGGAGAGGGCCCAGAACAGTCTCCATAGTTGCACATCATTGGTTTTTCCACATAGTTTCATTCTACAAGTGGGCGCGGGGCTGCACAGGGCAGGAACTGGGACTGGGTCGCACCCGGTGAGAACCAAATTGAGGGCACTCTCCAGTTCAGCATATGGGTCCACACGGGCCGGGGCTGGGATTTGATCCTTGGTCCCTGGGGCTGCAAAGCGAGTGCTTAACCTGCTGAGCCATCCCGGCTTCCCCTAAATCTAAATTTAATGTAGATCTAGGTGAAAGAAAATGTACAGTGTAAATTAAAAAAAAATCTTTTTCTTCCCCAGAAAATTGGTAATAAACACTATTACCTGGAATTTGATGTTTGATTTTTAGTTGACACCTACATGCATTTAGATTACTATACTAATTAGAGTATATTATATTGGGTATATAATTAATAACTGAAATTTATTCTAACTTGGGAAAATCTTTTGAGATCTATACAAGGCTAATAACTGCTAATAGAAAAATTTAGATGCTTGCCAGAGCCCAATGACAAAAAATATATAACATCGTATTTGTGCTTGCCCAGTTATTTAATAAAAAGGTGATTTCCCCCCATTCCAACTCTTTTTAATTTTTAAGTGAAATGTTATTCTTCCGGGACTCTGTAGTCCTTTTCATTGTTTGGACTTTGGTGGTTAGGAGTCACTATTCTTTAATAAAGCAAAGTTTTTTAATAAAACAATGTCATAAATTTCCATCAAAAAACTCTTGTTCATGGCACATTCTGCTTTAACCACTCTTTCTGTGATCTACTGAAACATTATTTTTTAATGCTGAATGCGTAACTTGTTTTTTCTTTGTTCTTTCCTTTCTCTTCACATCCTGAAGTTCCAACTAACTTTTCAATGCTTTTTTTCCTTACCTCTTTTATTTGCTCCATTTATGCATTAAGTGGTTGCTTAGATTTAAGGTAAGAGATTCCAGGGCTGGATTTCCATTTTTTTGTTCTGATATAGAATATTACATATGGGGAGTGAAGAGATATTTATTTGGCACTTGGCCTCTTAAACCAACAAATAATTTTTTAATTTATTTTTATTTTTTATACAACTCTGTGGTATCTTCATGTTCCATGAGGGAATTTATTTTGTCTGTTTAATTATTGCCTTGTCTCCTGTGCCTAGAATAGTGCCTGACTACACATTAAGTGCTTAGCAAATATTTATTGACTAGTTATTTTGCAATATTAATATATTTTGTGAAACTGAAATGTAAGTTACCCTATCATAAAATGTCATTATAAAATAAAATTAGCTAGATTTTGTAAATGTAGAAATTTTGTTATGGATTGGAGGCCCAACTAATGTGCTTCATTTAACTCTCCCCCTGTGTAATAGCCTTTTTATTCTATAAATGGTATGTGCATATACTATGTCATTATCTCTTGACTTACAATCAATGAAGGAAATTGAGAAACAGATAATATTCAGAGTATGGGTTTTTTTTTAAGTTGCAGTATTGTATATTTTGCAAAAGAACAAAATAAGTTTTTCTTTCTCAAGATGCTAAATAAAAATATGTTTCAATATAAAGTTGTGTTAAGTGTTTTCCAAGCTGAGAATTATATGCAAAACATCAAAAGCTCATGATAAGTGAAGAATTAGAGAAATATTTTCATTTTTGTTATTTGTTTTAATAACATTTTAGTATTTTGAGGATTAATGGTTAAAAGACATTCAAGTGTAGTCACAAATAAAATGTTACTAAAATTATTTTTAGTAAATTGAACATGCATTTCTTTTATTTTTCTTATCAGAATTTTTATAATTTTATTTTCAAATACATATTATTTTTTTCTAATACCCAGCTAGCTGTTTGCCATATCTTCAATGGAGAAAGTTATAACAAGAAGATAAGATGACTGAGATCCGAATCATTAACTAGCTACTAATCATGGCCACAGAAATCTCAATAGATCATAGTAGAGAGATGTGATTAGAGAACCCCAGGCAAATGTACTTCTTGTGTTATTGACCAGTGTGTTGGCCCCAAGCCCTGTCTTGGTGACTGAGGTATGTGGAATTGTGAAGAGATTCCTTTTGTATAAAACAGAACTAGGCCCAAAATGGTGTGTGGCTACCTTGGCTCTTTTCCTCTAAAGTCTTTATTCAAATTTTGACTATTGATGTGTTAACCTCCAAAATAATAGAAGTACACAGAGAGATTAACTGAAGGAAAAACAGAGGAACAGACCAATTCTTTTCTTTTGAAGTTTAGACCAGCTTGCCTAAGCTACTATCCTATACTCATTTTCTCTAAACCCTGTTATGATTTCTTCTTGACCTTCCTGGGTTTATGATTTGTTATATGTGGGAGCTAGGCCAATATGAGTTGAAAATGAGACAGTCCTTGAAAGAAAGAGCTGATAAGGAAACATCACGCTTGGATATGATCCCTAACATCTTTGTTCTTTGTGCCAAATAGCTCCACTCTTTAGTACAGTAGCTCTATACTAGCTGTTTCTGTTATATCTGGGTGGAGTTGACAGGGTGAAAAGAGTGCACTGTTTTTATCTTAGAAGCTAGAATGTGCCAGTGCTCTGTCTTTTCTTTCTTCCTATTATCTCTGTGTGTATGTCTGTCTTATATATAAGTTTATGGTACATAGTTAATAATTTTGGATGAATCAAAACAAAGTAGAGTGAAAAAATATCCAGTATATAGTAAATTATTTCTCTTTTTATGCTGGTTAAAAGAAATGTGGTTTTGGAAGGGTAATTAATGGACTAATCGAATGTAGTAAGGTAGAAAATAGAATTAAAGAAAAAAATGTTTAGTTAGAAGGGACTTCCAGCTGAGTTTCTTATAGACCTATGGATTATATCAAATGCGATAGCAGTCTTTTGATGTTTGATAGGATTATCTTCTGCTTTGACTTCCTTCTCAGCTCTTCTTGAGCTCTGTCTTTGCTCCCATTGCTGTCAGACTTGATGCCTTTCAGACAGACTAAACAAAGGTCATACTCTGGGACCAGACACATGGGATTTGATTCAGAAGAGACCTCCATGCTTAAAAGTTGAAATTTTAATATTTTATATACCATTTTCTGATGTGTTTCATGTCTCTTTTTTCACCTAAAATTTGGGTTGTTTTTTCTTTAGTTGAATGAGGATAAAAAGTTGCAGAGTTTATTTCATAAGACCTTTGAAAACAATGCTTTTTTTTTTTTTAACAACAAAAGGCATAAAAAGCTAATGGATAGAATGCCATATTGAAGTGTTTCAATATATACCTGAGGCCATACAAAAGTACAGTGTACCTTGAGCTGGGGTGCCATTTCCTCACTCTTTATTTTAATACTAAAAAGAACTTTAAGACCCCATTACTGATGTATTTGAAATGGATTTTTCTGTTGAGAATGCTAAAGTTGTCACTAGTGAAGCTAAACTTCAGTACCGGTATTTTATTTTATTTTTTGGGGGGGGGCGTTTCCTTGTATGGTTTTTATTTATTTATTTAATTTATTTATTTTTGTATTGTTTTTGACAGAGAGAGAGAGAGAGAGAGAGATACAGAGACAGAGACAGAGAGAGAACTGAACTGGGGAAACCCTCAGTTCAGCATATGGTTCCGCACGGGCCGGGGCCGGGATTTGATCATTGGTCCCCGGCGCTGCAAAGTGAGTGCCTAACCCACTGAGCCATCCTGGCTTCCCCTAGTATTTTTAAAATAAGTATATTAGTTTAATCAAAAATAGTAAAAACAGTCTGTTAATATAGTATTTCAGTTGAACATTCGCAAACAGATTCTAAATAATTAATATGGTAGGGTTAAAGGTTTATTTTACAACTAACATGTTAAGAATATAACACTTTTGAAAATTCTGCTCGGGATCATGAAGATTCGTAACTTAACACTATGTAAAAAATGGGCTGTTTTTCACTTTAGTGTGATCTTTAACAAGTGTTTGTCATTCCCTGCAGAAGGATAATAAATTGCCCCTCACATTTTTGGCTGGCCATTATAGCTGAGCATTTGTTTGACTCTAAGCATTTATTTGACACAACATTTGGAAGGAAAACTCTTAACAGCAACCCTTGAGAGACCTATTTGGTTTTGCTTATTAGTTCTAATTGTGAGCCACCAATTCTATGTATTTTGGAGAAATCCGGTTGTCAGAAAGTATTTTCAAAATCAAGCAGAAGTTTGTCCATCTATATTCCTCTTTTCTTCTTCTTTCTTCACCTGCTTTTCTCCCCTTTTACTCCTAATCTTTTATTCCCTTATCTCTCTATTAAATTATTTTAGGACTTTTGGCTTTTTGTCTTTCTAACTCACTTACCAAAAATTTTGCCTTTCTCCTAAATTCATACTAGAGTTCCTGATTTCAGCTTTGATTTTCCTCAGAGCATCTCCTGGTCCTTTCCCTGCTAGCCATGAGAATTGAAGTAGGAACATACATTATCTGAGGAGAAGAATAGAGATCTCTAGGAAGCCAAAGAATTATGCCCTGGGTGAGATTAATAGAGAATAATACTGGACAGCAAATGAAGGCCTATAGGTGCTTGGCCACAGCTTTCTGCTATCCTTACTGCTCCACATCGACATGACCCGTGTGTACTACTGCTCTTGGTATAGAAGGGCTGTCTGGGAAGTATCCAGTCATATAACTGTTCTTGTTATATTGACCATGGCTGGATTTTTTCCAGACAGCCCTCATATTTAAATCCTGCTTTTTAAAATAAGTCGTTAACTTTCCAGCTCAGGTTTTTTTCTCTATGAAACCTTCTCTAGCTATTTATTCTCACATTGATATTTTTTCTGAGGGGAGGTCTGTGTAATTTGTAGACCATTTAACTACACATTTTATGTTCCAGATGATAGTTCTGCTATGTTTGCAATTTGAAAGAAGTTTCATATGGGATTACTATTATGAACTGCCTACACTGTTGCTTTGTTTTCTTTATCCTGAGTTTATGGTCTTCATTCCTGTGTGCTCACTCTTTTTCACTGTTACCACGAACAGTTTAGTCATGTGATTTGCTTCTTGTCAGGAAATACTGTTTCACCCTATAAACTTCCCTCAAAATAGTTTTTGGAACCAGGATGACTATCCAGTAAATATATTTTTTTATCAAATTCTTTTAGATTTGAAATATAATTTTTCAATTTTAGTTATAATACAGATCCTACCTATGTTAAATTAAGTTTGGTTTTGTAGTTATTCGTGTTCTCTTCAGTTTTTCTCAAATTAGATGGCAGTATTTATATTCTATATAGTATATTCATTGTTTTACTTAGGATAGCATTTTTCACAAAGGAGACTACCTGAAGGATTATTAAAAAACTTTTTGTTTAATATAAAAATACAGTATCAGTGAAGTATAAGTTACAGATTTTTTGGACATTTTTCAGGCACTCGTTTTTTTTTTGTTGGTTTTTTTTTTAATATATTTTATTGTTAAATTTAATGGGGTGACATTGGTTGGTAACAATTAGACAGTTTCCCAATGGACAACTCCACATCACATCACCCATGCATCGCATTATGTGCCCAGCTCCCAGAATCAGGTCCCCCTCCAACACCATATATCTGGTGAGGCACTCGTTTCTTAAGTAATTTTAAGTTAGTCATCCAAACCTCATTAACCAAATACAATCATTTAATGATTATACACATCATAAAATGTATCTAGTTTTATTTATAGAAATGTCCACCAGATTTTAATTTATAGATTGTTTATTATTTTGGGGGGTGTAGATTAAAAAACTTTAGGAAGATAACTGCAACTTAAATAAAAACTCCTTATATACAAAAACTTTAAATCATAGTTGGAAAGCTGTTGTCGAGTATTTTAGCTATTCCATGTATAGAATAAAATTTTCTTTTACTCCTTTTCTATCCCTGCTCCTTTTCCTTCTTGTTTATAGCAAATTGTTGTAGTTTAGTGTTTGGTTCACCTACTTCTCCCTCATCACTTAAAGTAACTTTGGGTTTTATGTTATTTAAGGTTGAGCTTAAAGGACTTTGTTACTACTTTAAAATACCTTCTGGTATCATAAATTAAGATTTACCGTTTTAAAAGCTATTGGTTATTTATCATATTACCTTTAAAGTATTCCCCAATATGGATTGATTTTTTTTTTTTTTATAAAACTTCTGGCATTTTCATTTTAAGATCTGATTAGTATACCCTCTGCTTATTAATGAGGGGGAAAACAAGATAATTTAATCTTTATTTCTACTTGATAACCAGTTTGTTTTATAATTATTGTTTAAAAGCAACAAAAAAGGATCACTAATAAATGCTTCACTTTTAAAATATTGACATTTCAAAGGTGTCATTTGTCATTAATGATTGTTTTTATCATCACACACAACTTGTTCACTGGGCTATGTTTTTTGAACAATTTGTTTCTTGATATATTATTTCTTGCCTATTCAGATAACAAGTAGTATTTTTAAGCCAGAGTTAAAATACTATATTGGTAGCCAGTATTCTGTACCCAATTATGATTTATTTTCTTAAAATTTATATTTGAAATTATAATTCTAAAGGTATTCTGATTTAATTGGTTAATGTCTTGAAGTTTCATTTTATACGTATACTTTGAATACTTTATAGACAAATTCTTATTAGAAAAGTTAAGATCCTTTTTTGAAGGGTTTGATAATCCAAAATATTTGGAGCTTAAAGAGTCAGATATGAATCTATGTGTTAAACATTAATTCCAACCCATTGATAATCCTAGTTTGAAATTGCATTTGAACTATATTTTTGAATGAGCTTTTCTTAGCTCCTTAAGATATCCAGATTTCTAGGGCTTTTTGTATAAGTGCTGACATAATTCCTTTGATCACGTTTTTCATTCCCACATTACCCAGCTTTCCTACATTTTCATTTTCAGTTGGGGATAGAATAGTTAGAGTCATGTCCCAGCTCTTGTTTAGGACTATGTTACTTACATCTATCCCATGACTGAAGTAATCTTCATTTTGGGCCTAAGTGGTTCTAATTCCTCTTGGAGCTAGAACATTACTACTGGCCCCTGTACTGCTCACAGTTGAATGGGATATTCAGCCCTAATTTTCTAGTTCAGATGTTTAGGAACATGCCTTAACATCTGGCAGTTTTCAGGTAGGTGATTTCTTCATAAAAGAACATGAAAGAAATCTGAATTGTAAAGCTGATCCACTATTTAAAAAAACTAAATTTTTTTTCTGTATATTATGCAATTTAATCTCTAATTAATAGATCAAAACTATAGTTGTATATTTTATTTGGGAAAAAATGTATTTTGTTTTTTATGATATGCTTGCTATCCATAAACAAGGGATTACTTAAGGGTGTTATTGTTTCTGACTGAGTTAACTATTTATCAAAACTAAAAATTTTTTAGTTATCCTATTTAATTTCAATTAAATGAATGTAGTATCAAATAGGGTAACCAGTGATCTGTTGGTGTGATGGCATAATGGCAAATAAATTCTTGGGATAGACATTGATAATCCTTTGAAAATTTCATGTTAGGAAGAGTCCTTTGAGTACAACTGTAGAATAATAGTAGAGTAGAATTTGCATATGAAATGCATGGCCTCTAATTTTTTTCCTACTTAAACCTTTCCCTTCTTCGTTAAATAGCATAACATTATTTCCCAAAAGGCCACTTGTTTCACTGCAAGTTGAATTTTCCTCAAAAATTTTTTAGGTGAGTACCCAGAATATGAAGATGGGTGGGCTGCCACGTACAACACCTCCAACTCAGAAACCCCCCAGCCCCCCTATGTCAGGGAAAGGGACACTTGGGTGAGTATGTAACTAAGTAATAATTGAAAACTATTTCATGTAATGTTGAAAACTAAACACGGCACATATTTATTTTTTAATATTTGAAAAAACTTTTATTTCCTAGGATTATCCTTTTTGTGTATAGCTTTCCCCTTTTCCTGGGAAACATCTTTACACTTTAAAAAGACTTTGTTTAGAAATATTTTTCTAATTAATTTCAAATTTGAGATGAAATTCTAGCCTATTGACTATTCTTTATAAGACTGTTTCTTATAGATTACAAAATTCTGAATAACTCATGTATGAGAATATTGAGTTTTAATTTGGTCCTACAGAAGTGAGCTCTGGATGTGACCTTTTGCAGAAATGGTCAGTTCATAAAAAGCTTAACTTTTTTTTCTTCTGTAGCATTATAGTAAAAAAACTTGGTTTATCATACTTATTTGTGATCCAGGTGGGCATAATATACCCTAGAAACCAGATGACCAAAATTGTGGCCTAGCTATGCTCCTGCTCTGTGGTCTTGTGTTGTTAGCCTCTTAGCAATTTAGTTTTTTCATCTGTAAAAGGGGGTAATATTTGTCCTCTGTCAACTTTTCAGAGTCACTGTACCATGAATTGGATTTTAAAATGTGTAAGACAAAGACAAAATATTTTGACAATCATTGGCTTTATGATACATGCTGAAAACATTTTAATTGACAGTCTTGGTTTTGGCCCCCTCACCAAAAAAAACAACAACAAAAACAAAAAACAAAACACAAAGCAAAACAACAACAAAAAACTCAACTTATTCAAGCACTGTGAATCAGAACAAAGATGAGTTGGGATATAAAGAAGGATAATGATGAAAGAGGCATTACAGTTAGGACAGTGGGAAACAAAAGAGTAAAAATGAATTCCAGGCCAAGAATAGGATGATTTTATTTGAGGTGGACAATAAAAAAATATTTCTGAGGTTAGAGAGGAAAGAATGTAGTAAATCAATAAGATTTAAACTTCAGGGTAGAAGGTAGATGGTAGGGTATAATTGTGCAGGGGTAAGAGTAGAGAGTCAGATCAAGAGGAAGTATTTGCTTATTTTCTTGTGAAACGTCAGCATTTCTATTACATGTAGTTCCTAACAGATTTTACTAGGTTTGAAATCAAGGTGGTTTGCAAGGTAACCAACCCACTGTATTCTCTAGTAAATAAAGTTTTCAGTTACTCTCAAATTGTGAAGATTTATTCATACCCTTGTGTATTAGCTCTGCAGAATCCTTTGATCTCTGATATATATGTATGTGTAGATAGATAGATAGATAGATAGATAGATAGATAGATAGATAGATAGATATAGATATGCAAGGAGAGAGAGTAGTAGAATGGACAGGGTCACTGCAAAGTCATGTCATCCAAAATCAGTGAACCATAACATAATTTGAGTAGCCCTCAGAAGAGTAGTGTTTAAAGGAATTTGGAAGATTTTGATGGAATGAATTATTAAGAAATTTATAGGTCAAGAGAACAACATCATTTCAGGAAAAGAAAGCTTTTAATTTTTACATCTTTTGAGATCCCAATTTTATATTCTTTTAAAGACCAGACGCTTGTCTACAAAATGTCATTTGAGTTATTGTTATGAAGAATTTGGAAACTTAGAGATGAGAACTAATTTAATAACTAATGTTCCATTGTGCATCATATTTCTTTTCTTACTCTTCTCATTCTCTTAAAAGAAAATTTTGAGATGAAATATGTTAATAAAATTCAGTCTGTTTTGTACTTTACAGTTCAAAGTAAACAAGGTAGAAAGACCTAGGTGGTCAATTTTTTTTCTCCCTTTTAAAGTGTTGGACTCTGAGGCAGGGTAAAAGGTAAGAGAGATCAAGGTGAAAGTTGACAGAAAGTGAGTTGAGCATGGAAGGAGATGAGAGTAATTATGTATTTTTGTGTGTAGATGTAGTTTAATTTTTACGTACTAATTAAAGGAAAATACAGGTTTGTAGTTGCTATTAATCATCAGGTGTGGAGCCTCTCTTTGAATATCTTTGGTTAGGAAGAGAGGGTTGAGGACTATAATTAGTGCATTCATGCAGTGCAGTTGGGAGACTGACATAGTACTAAAAAATAAGGGAGTCTGGAAAACATTGGCTTACCTGGTGGGAGAATCTTTGTGCTCTCTGAGAATGAACGAACAGAATTGGATTAATACAGGGAAATGAGGTTGGAGACTAAAAAATAGCAATACCCTTCAAAACCCTACTAGTAGAGCAGTGATACTTAAGGAAAGGCTGAAACTGGTAGCTGGGTTATGTTCAAACATTTTCCTATCCAAGTACAAATTGTATTTCACTACTGGCAGCTCTGAATTTCTTGTGCCGAAACTTGCTAATCACACCATACATACGCTCTTCTTTTTGTAGGCGGCACTCCCCCTATCGCACACTGGAGCCAGTGCGTCCTCCAGTGGTACCAAATGATTATGTACCTAGCCCAACCCGTAATACGGCTCCCTCGCAGCAGAGCCCTGTGAGGACAGCTTCTGTGAATCAAAGAAATCGAACTTACAGGTATTTTCTCTACCTCAGCACAAAATGTGATGGTCATGGTACCATAATTTGTTCAGATAACTTCAGTTAAATCTATCTCATTTTCCAAGCACTAAGTTCTTTTCCTCTCACTCTACTCCCCCAAACTCATCTGATTCTGCCCTTCTCTCTTCATGTTCTGATCCAACTTTGAGTAGTCAGGAAATTGAAATACCTCCACCCCCTCAAAAAAAACAGACACCTTAAAGTGCAAACTTCTCTACAAAATTAATAGTTATATAGTTGACCTAAAGAAAAGCTATGAACCAGATGTGGGAATTTTCAGGTTGTTTTTTGGTGGAACTTTACAGATGAAAAACTACATACCATAAAGCACTAATATGGGATAGTAGTATATCAAGATATCATTGCAAATAAGATTAATCAAATAATCTGTTTAGGAAAACTGTGTTTTTATTATAAAAGAAGTTTCTTTATATGGCATTAAGCTAGAATAAAAGAAAGTATAATTTTTATGTGTTGAGCCCCATCATTTATCACAGGTTTATTGAGAATTTTTTCTTCTTTCTCAGTTCCTTTAATACATGCTTATTATAAGGTGATCAAAACAATTTTCTTGCACTCATCTTTTCCCCCTACTTTTTAAGAAATTCCTATTTGAAATGGAAGGCTTTTGAATTATCTTTATTATAGCTATATTCATTTCAAAAATTTTTGGGAAATACTGGTGATATTTTACTATATATAAATACTCTTGTTTTGGTGGCTCTCATTTCTTTAGCAGCAGTGGGAGTAGTGGAGGAAGCCACCCAAGTAGTCGGAGCAGCAGTCGGGAGAACAGTGGAAGTGGGAGTGTGGGCGTTCCCATTGCTGTTCCTACTCCCTCTCCTCCCAGTGTCTTTCCAGGTAAAACATGAATGGTGCTTCGTCTTCACTTACCCTTTCTGAATTTGAATTCAATTTCTAATTTAATTCTAATGGGCATTCTTACATAATCAGGATTTATTTTTCGTTTGGGACTCTATAAATATTAGGAAATCTTTATGCTTTTGTTATTTTTAACCAAGTGATCTGTGACTTTATGTTCCTACACATCTTTTATTTGTGTTATGGCTCAGTTGGTGCTTTGAGGTTTCGGGTACCACATAGGTGTTAGGTATATGGTTAATTCCACCTAGTATTATTACAGTGCCTGCCTTTGGACACAGTGTGAGGATAGTATTTATAACAAAAAATGAGTCAAATATCAAAGTAGTTTTAACAGTTAAATTTAGTTGATTGTTGAAACTTGATAGTTTTCAAAATACTACCTCTTTTCTCTGAAATAGAAAAATGTGCTTATTTAATCTGTGGATACCAAAGTTAAAATTTAATTTTAAAAGCATGATACAAAATACATAGGAATATACATAATTTAATTATTTAATAACAGATACCTAATGTCTCATTTAAAATCATGAAAAAGAGAGATTTGTGTTTTTCTAAATGTTTTTTTACCTGATATTTATGTCTGGAATATATATTTTCTGATTTGTGTAATTCAGAATGGAATACTGTTTCTTCCTAATGTATTATGTTTAGTTTTGTATACTATTTACAGAATGTTATGCTAAAGATTACAATATAAATGGAGCACTTTTCTTCCAGAGTAGTGGCTTTTGGGTAAAAAGATATGCTTGTTTTTAATGAATTTAAAAATCTGTACATTCTTCTGGCATCTTGAATTATTTACTGCAAACCTAGTAATTCTTTAACATAAGCTTCATTCTCTCTTTTTTTAACACTTTCTTTTACTCTTTGGTTAGTGTTAAGCATTGAATATCTAACATTAAGTTCTCTAATGACTTTTCTAATCTTGCCTAATGGGATTGCCTCATTAATGCTGCCTCTTACTCCTCTTTCCCCTCAGCCCCTGCTGGCTCTGCTGGTACTCCTCCCCTTCCTGCTACTTCTGCATCTTCCCCTGCCCCTCTTGTTCCTGCTTCTGTCCCTTCCTCCACTGCCTCAGATGCCACTGCTGGGGCTGTCCAGACCCTTGCTGATGGCTTCACTTCTCCAACTCCCCCTGTTTCTTCCACTCCCCCTACAGGTGAGTATTGGCTTATTCCTTGGCAGGCAAATCCAATCATCTTGCTCTTCTCTTACCTCGAGCTCTGGCTTTATGATTTTTGCTTGTTTGTGCTTTGTTTGTGTGTGTGTGTGTATACATATACATGAGGGGGACCCCAAAAGAGACCAGCATATTTATTTATAAAAAAAATTGTGTTTGTTCTTACATTTTTAAACTTCAGTCACCTTCAAAGTACTCTGATAGAGTACACCTATCGAGACACTTTTCCCACTGCTCAAAACAGTTTTTGAATGCCTTAATTCTGATGCTTTTTAGTGCTTTTGCTGTTGTTTTATTTGTTTTGTTTTGTTTCACCACTTCCATATTGGCAAAACATTTTCCTTTGAGGACTTTTTCATCCAAGAAAACAAACAAAAAAAAGTTGCTTAGCGATGAGATCAGGTGAATAGGGAGGATGGCGCATGGAGATCACACTGTTTTTGTTCGAAAACTAACTGAATATTCAGCGCCTTCGTGGGCAAGTGTGTTGTCATGCCTCATGTTCAGGTAAATCACCCACCGTGAAATGGGTAAACATATTGAAAGAGTCTCCAAAATAGTTCACTGAAACTGAAGGCAGTCTGACAACGGCACCAGCTGGTACACTGATGCAGGTGGGTTCCTAGAGCACTCACCTAGCAGGGAAG